>CALNHX010004213.1:0-132310 GCA_940337035.1 Agriotes lineatus | reverse complement strand
AATTGGCACGAGCGGTACGCGAGGGCCTATTGCCTTGTCCTCTGCACGATAAGAAAATTACCGGACATGAATTAATGCTAGAATGTAGATTCGGCAAGAAATTCGTAGCGACACGGCCATAAAAAGTAAAATTTAATTTTACTCGAAAATAAAATATCAAATGATATCAAAAATATATCCAGAGTAAGTTGTTAATATGTTAGATAGGTTAGATTTTGTGTTAGTCTGTGTCAAAACTGCCGCAAAACCTAACCTGCTAACCTCAAATTTGACATAGATTTATAGTACGAGCGGCGGAGACACTAGGTCTACTGTAATAAAACTTTCCAAGGTCATATATATAATTCGTTGCGTCATTAATGGGGGAACACAAAATGACACTGCTGCTACGTGAGAACCAAACGGCGCTATCAAAAATTTTTTTTTAGAATTTTTTTTTTAGTATCGAGTATCATAAAACTGCAAGATTCTGATAGTTCCTCGAGACACGGGGAGGGGTAGGGCTATAAGAAGAAACAGTGCTGCCAGCCCCCGTGGGAACTCTTATCAGCGGCAGCAGGGAGATAAGTGATTCCTCGGATCCTATTTTTTAGTATCATCGAACTTCATAAAAATTCAAACATTATCTGAAAAATCATTAATTTCTGTGTAAGAAAAACCACTGCTGCCTTTTCCAAAAAGTGAAAAAATGGCGGCGAAAGCATTTGAAAATTTCGCTTGTCCATTCGGTGTTATCAGCATTAATACGGTTTTTTCGATCTGTACTAATGAAATACGAGTGACATTATAATTTGCAATTACTATTCAATGGCGTTGATTGTTTAAACAAATGAAATTGTATTTTTTATGTGATATTTTTCGATTTTTCCTTATTTTTCTTGTTTTTTCTTCATATTTTCCCAGCATTTAATTCCAATGAGAGTGAATTAATTCTATTCGTTGAAACAATACTTGGGATCATTGTTTAAACAAATTAGATTTTATCAATTATTACAAGGTCATTGATTTTTGGGCCGCTTTTTTAGGTCTTTTGCGTTTTTCACAGCACGTACGAATCCTTTTTTATTGAAATATGCCATTTATTTATCACGACAGAGATTGTTTGAACAAACTAAAAGTATTTTACTTGGAACATAAAGATTTTTTAGCTATTTTTAAGCAGAAATTGAGTCTGCGGTGTTGATTTATTTTACTAACTTACATTGTTGGACCCCGGCTGTGCTATTCACAAGTGGCACATTCTGATTGGCTAGAGGGTAACAAAAGGACCCACAAAGCCTATTCGTCGGTATGCTTTATGCTCACTTTCGTTTAAAAAGCAGTCAGAAACGGTCAAACCGCTGTCCTTTTTTGTAATCTCAACGTATTTTACTTCTTCAAAAAATGCTTTGTTTCATTTGCAACAAATGTGGTGGTGTTACACAATTTACCGAAAGTACTTTAAACAAATGTTTGAGTGTTTTCGCCTACAGAAAAAAGAAAAAATTCAAATACGGCGACTTATCCTTGAACACAATGAATACATTGCAAGAGTTCACGTCGCAGATGTATTCTATAAAAAACTGCAAAAGCGTTGATTCAGCCCGCTTCGAAATATTTCAAAAATTATACTCTTCGAAGCAGTCTAGCCATGCGTTTTTGAGAAAAGTAAAGGGCTTCGATTCAAGCCTTATTCCGCCATGCTACAGATAATTGGAACAGAAAATTTTGCGCACGATATACGTGATCAACATGTGACAAAATGAGACTTCACAAAATTGCACTGGTTGACGATATACTATCTTTGTCAACAGATACCAACGACGAAGATGACGAAGAATTTAACGCAGAAAGTTTTGATTCTGGTGACGAAAACTAGCGACAAGTTGCTTCGATGCTTTAATTATTACCTACTCCTGTAATTTGAACTTTTAATATAATACCAAATTTACTAAACGGGCAAATTATTTCAATAATAATCCATTACGAACTTTTGATAATCTTTGTGTTTTTTATAAACCAACATGATTATGCATGAATCTTGAAGCAAATTAAATTCGTTTTCACAAAAAAGACTAATATACGATTACTTATTTAAACACACTTACATTCTTTTACAGTTGGTGAAATAAATCAATGCCGCAGACTCATTTCTGCTTAAAAATAGCTCAAAGAACTTTATGTTCCAAGTAAAATACCGATGGGGCCATAATTATATAGGTAACGGGTGTTCGTAAACAGTCGTCATCCCAGTTGCTTTGAAAAACAAAATGTTATGTCTTTGATTAATTCGTGCAACACAATGAAACGTCATTGAGTACTGTCATAGCGCATTTTTTCTCAATTTTAATAGACATACGTTTCTGAAGTCAAAACCTACTGGGATGACGACTGTTTATGAACACCCGTTATAACAGCAATGAGATAACATGAACAAGAAAATAGAATGCTTGAGTAAGAAAGAGATGGCCATACGAAAAAATTATTTTAGTAGGCATGTGTGGTTGACATCTGTCATAATTAAAATGACGTCAAGCCTACTCGCATATTTGCTACTATGTTTATCTCTTTCTTACTCAAGAAATACGGGTTATTTTCTTGTTCATGTTATCTCATTGCTGTTATATATAATTGTGGCCCCATCGGTACTTCTAATTTGTTGAAACAATCCCTGTCGTGATAAATAAATGGCATGTTTCAATAAAAATGCGAAACGGATTCGTACGTGCTGTGAAAAACGCGAAAAGACTTAAAAAAGCGTCCCAAACATCAATGACCTAGGAATAATTGATAGAATCTAATTTGTTTAAACAATAATCTCAAGTATTTTTCAACGAATAGAACTAATTCACTCTCAATTGGAATTAAATGCAGGGAAAATATGAAGAAAAAAACAAGAAAAATAAGAAAAATTCGAAAAATAACACATAAAAAATACAATTTCATTTGTTTAAGCAATCAACGCCATTGAAATATTATTGCAAATTACAATGTCACGCATATTTCATTGGTACAAATCGAAAAAAACCGGATTAATGCTGATTATTTCCTTCATATCCATAATAATGCATAATCACTATGGTTTATGTCAGTTTAACAATGACAAAAATTCAAAGGTCAAAATTTAACCGCGGTTAAATATGATTGTGTCAAAAGTTAATCGCTTGTGCATAATTTTAACATGATTATAGAGGTGCTTCACCAACTGAATTTTATATATTTATTCAGGAAATAATCACGCCGAACATCCCGCGTGCATGTAAACTAGCCTGAATAAATTTTGACGATTTTCTGTCAGAATTTAATCGGTTATTTTAATGCACTTGGGATATTACTGCTGATAAAACCGAATGGACACGCGAAATTCGGTTACGATAATCGCGACTTTCAAATGCTGCTGCCGCCATTTTCTTCACTTTTTGAAAAAGGCAGCAGTGGTTATTCTTACACAGAAATTGATGATCTTTCAGATGTTTGAATTTTTATGAAGTCCGATGGTACTAAAAAATAAGATCTGAGGGATCACTAATCTCCCTGCTGCCGCTGATAAGAGCTCTCACGGGGGTTGGCAGCACTGTTCCTTCTTATAAACCTACCCCTCCCATGTCTCGAGGAACAATCAGAATCCTAAAGTTTTATGATACTATCTATTTAAAAAAAATTATTCTAAAAAAATATTTTATAGCGCCATTCGGTCCACGCAGCAGTGTCATTTTGTGTTCCCCCATCTAAAGCACCTCTATAATACGACCATGCTTGTCAGCCATATTGAATCACATCACAAAAGCGGCAAATTCAAAAAATTTGTTACTTTTCAGAAAATGAAGATACGTTAATGTCTATACGTTTAATAGTACTAATTCGAGGCTGAACAACCGATCATGCCCGAAGATTTTGAAATCTGAAAAACAGCAAAAACCGTAAATAGTTCATTCAAAAATGAATATAACCCACAACGAGTGAACTGTTTGACGATGTAGGGTTATGTTTTGGTTGCATCATGGCCACCAACATATAAACGCGAAAGTACTGTGATGCAAAGTGTTATGCAACTTGTGCGACATGCGTCTGCTTGTATTATAAAGGGCTCTACCCCCATCAATGACGTCACGAATTATATATATGACCTTGAAAAGTTTTATCACACTAGACCTAGTGTCACCGCCGCTCACACTATTACAATGCCACCAACATATTAACAACAGTGAATGTCAAAAAATTATCACATATAATCTCGTAAGAGCATTAATTCTCTCTGGAAATTTTTTTGAGTGCGTTCCAACAACGTCGTATTAATTTGCCCGAGCGGGACGCGAGGGCAAATTAGGACGTTGTTGAATGCACGAAAAATAATTTCCGGATATGAATTAATGCTCGAATGCAGATTCGGTAAGAAAATCGTAACGACACAAACCCTAAAAAGAAGTAATGTCTACCTACAAAAAATTTCCAAGAAATTTTGTTGTTGTCTTGGATACGGCTCGTGAACTAATTTTTCTATTGGTCATTAATGAGTGTCGTACTATTTTCGCTATAATTTCAGTTAGGTTAGTCAACTTAAAAGGATTATAAAGAATTTTTTTGTTAGCTTGGAAACCATACTAAAATTAATTTTTCTATTGATTCTTAATTAGTGTCGTACGATTTTTGGCAAAGGCGATAAAATCGCCCGCTGATCAAATGTAGCGTCAAGTACACAAATACATGTAATATTAATTACAGGTCTCTGCCCTCAATCTGCTGTAGCAATGAAATCGCCCGCCGACCGAATGTAGCGACAACCACGTAATTAGGAATAACGGGAATTACGGATGTCAGCCCTCAATCCGCTGTAGCAATGAGATCGCCAGTTGATAGAATGAATGACAATTACGTAATTAAAAGTAATCGAAATTACGGGTGTCAGCCGTCAATCTGCTGTAGCGATGAATTCGCCCGCCGACAGGGTTTGTAGCGACAACCACGTAATTAGGAATAACGGGAATTACGGATGTCAGCCCTCAATCCGCTGTAGCAATGAGATCGCCCGCTGATCGAATGTAATGACAATTACGCAATTAAAGGTAATAGAAATTACGGGTGTCTGCCCTCAATCTGCTGTAGCGATGAATTCGCCCGCCGACCGAATGTAGCGACAACGACGTAATTAGGAATAATGGAAATTACGAATGTCAGCTCTCAATCTGCTGTAGCAATAAAATCTCCCGCCGACCGAATGTAGCAACAACCACGTAATTAGGAATACAGGGAATTACAAGTATCACCCCTCAAACTGATGTAGCAATGAAATCGCCCTCTGATCGAATGTAGCGACAAGTACGCAATTAAGGGTGTTAGCCCTCAATCTGCTTTAGCAATAAAATCGCCCACCGACCTAATGTAACGACAACCACGTAATTAGTAATAAAGGAAATTACAGATGTCAGTCCTCAATCTGCTGTCCAATAAAATCGGCCGCTGATCGAATGTAGCGACAAATACGCAATTAAAGGTAATAGAAATTATGCGTGTCTGCCCTCAATCTGTTATAGCGATGAAATCGCAGGCCAACCGAATGTAACGAAAACCACATAGTTAGGAATAGAGGGAATTATGGAAGTCAGACCTCAATCTGCTGTAGCGACGAGATCGCCCGCTGATCGACAGTAGCGACAACCACGTAATTAGGAATTACGGATGTCAGCCCTCAATCTGCTGTAACAATGAGATCGACCGCTGATCAAATGTAATGACAATTACGCAATTAAAGGTAATAGAAATTACGGGTGTCTGCCCTCAATCTGCTGTAGCGTTGAATTCGCCCGCCGACCGAATGTAGCGACGTAATTAGGAATAAAGGAAATTACGAATGTCAGCACTCAATCTGCTGTAGCAATGAGATCGCCCGCTGATCGGATGTAGCGACAATTACGCAATTAAAGGTAGTAGAAATTACGGGTGTCAGCCGTCAATCTGCTGTAGCGATTAATTCTCCCGCCGACCGAATGTAGCGACAACCACGTAATTCGGAGTAACGGGAATTACGGATGTCAGCCCTCAATCTGCTGTAGCCATGAATGTAATGACAATTACGCAATTAAAGGTAATAGAAATTACAGGTGTCAACCGTCAATCTGCTGAAGCGATGAAATCGCCCGCCCACCGAATATAGCGACAACCACGTAATTAGGAATAACGAGAATTACGGATGTCAGCCCTCAATCTGCTGTAGCAATGAGATCGCCCGCTGATAGAATGTAATGACAATTACGCAATTAAAGGTAATAGAAATTACGGGTGTCAGCCGTCAATCCGCTGTAGCGATGAATTCGCCCGCCGACTAAATGTAGCGACAACCACGTAATTAGGAATAAAGAAAATTACATATGTCAGTCCTCAATCTGCTGTCGCAATGAAATCGGCGACTGGTAACATGTAGCGACAAATACGCAATTAATGATTATAGAAATTATGCGTGTCTGCCCTTAATCTGTTGTAGCGATGAATTCGCCCGCCCACCGAATGTAGCGACAACCACGTAATTAAGAATAAAAGAAATTACATATGTCAGTCCTCAATCTGCTGTCGCAATGAAATCGGCGGCTGATCGCATGTAGCGACAAATACGCAATTAATGATCATAGAAATTATGCGTGTCTGCCCTTAATCTGTTGTAGCGATGAATTCGCCCGCCGACCGAATGTAGCGACAACCACGTAATTAGGAATTACGGATGTCAGCCCTCAATCTGCTGTAACACTGAAATCGCCCGCTGATCAAATGTAATGACAATTACGCAATTAAAGGTAATAGAAATTACGGGTGTCTGCCCTCAATCTGCTGTAACGATGAATTCGCCCGCCGACCGAATATAGCGACAACCACGCAATTAGGAATTACGGATGTCAGCCCTCAATCTGCTGTAACAATGAAATCGCCCGCTGATCAAATGTAATGACAATTACGCAATTAAAGGTAATAGAAATTACGGGTGTCTGCCCTCAATCTGCTGTAGCGATGAATTCGCCCGCCGACCGAATGTAGCGACAACGACGTAATTAGGAATAATGGAAATTACGAATGTCAGCCCTCAATCTGCTGTAGCAATAAAATCTCCCGCCGACCGAATGTAGCAACAACCACGTAATTAGGAATAAAGGGAATTACAAGTATCACCCCTCAAGCTGATGTAGCAATGAAATCGCCCTCTGATCGAATGTAGCGACAAGTACGCAATTAAGGGTGTTAGCCCTCAATCTGCTTTAGCAATAAAATCGCCCACCGACCTAATGTAACGACAACCACGTAATTAGTAATAAAGGAAATTACAGATGTCAGTCCTCAATCTGCTGTCCAATAAAATCGGCCGCTGATCGAATGTAGCGACAAATACGCAATTAAAGGTAATAGAAATTATGCGTGTCTGCCCTCAATCTGTTATAGCGATGAAATCGCAGGCCAACCGAATGTAACGAAAACCACATAGTTAGGAATAGAGGGAATTATGGAAGTCAGACCTCAATCTGCTGTAGCGACGAGATCGCCCGCTGATCGACAGTAGCGACAACCACGTAATTAGGAATTACGGATGTCAGCCCTCAATCTGCTGTAACAATGAGATCGACCGCTGATCAAATGTAATGACAATTACGCAATTAAAGGTAATAGAAATTACGGGTGTCTGCCCTCAATCTGCTGTAGCGTTGAATTCGCCCGCCGACCGAATGTAGCGACAACGACGTAATTAGGAATAAAGGAAATTACGAATGTCAGCCCTCAATCTGCTGTAGCAATGAGATCGCCCGCTGATCGGATGTAGCGACAAGTGCGCAATTAAAGGTAGTAGAAATTATGGGTGTCAATCTGCTGTAGCGATGAAATCTCCCGCCGGCCGAATGTAGCAACAACCACGTAATTAGGAATAAAGGGAATTACAAGTATCACCCCTCAATCTGATGTAGCAATGAAATCGCAATGAAATCGCCCACCGACCTAATGTAACGACAACCACGTAATTAGGAATAAAGGGAATTACAGATGTCAGTCCTCAATCTGCTGTCGCAATAAAATCGGCCGCTGATCGAATGTAGCGACAAATACGCAATTAAAGGTAATAGAAATTATGCGTGTCTACCCTCAATCTGTTGTAGCGATGAAATAGCACGCCAACCGGTTGTAACGAAAACCACATAGTTAGGAATAACGGGAATTACGGATGTCAGCCCTCAATCTGCTGTAGCAATGAGATCGCCCGCTGATAGAATGTAATCACAATTACGCAATCAAAGGTAGTAGAAATTACGGGTGTCAGCCGTCAATCTGCTGTAGCGATTAATTCTCCCGCCGACCGAATGTAGCGACAACCACGTAATTCGGAGTAACGGGAATTACGGATGTCAGCCCTCAATCTGCTGTAGCCATGAATGTAATGACAATTACGCAATTAAAGGTAATAGAAATTACAGGTGTCAACCGTCAATCTGCTGAAGCGATGAAATCGCCCGCCCACCGAATATAGCGACAACCACGTAATTAGGAATAACGAGAATTACGGATGTCAGCCCTCAATCTGCTGTAGCAATGAGATCGCCCGCTGATAGAATGTAATGACAATTACGCAATTAAAGGTAATAGAAATTACGGGTGTCAGCCGTCAATCTGCTGTAGCGATGAATTCGCCCGCCGACTAAATGTAGCGACAACCACGTAATTAGGAATAAAGGAAATTACATATGTCACAATCTGCTGTCGCAATGAAATCGGCGACTGGTCGCATGTAGCGACAAATACGCAATTAATGATTATAGAAATTATGCGTGTCTGCCCTTAATCTGTTGTAGCGATGAATTCGCCCGCCGACCGAATGTAGCGACAACCACGTAATTAAGAATAAAAGAAATTACATATGTCAGTCCTCAATCTGCTGTCGCAATGAAATCGGCGGCTGATCGCATGTAGCGACAAATACGCAATTAATGATCATAGAAATTATGCGTGTCTGCCCTTAATCTGTTGTAGCGATGAATTCGCCCGCCGACCGAATGTAGCGACAACCACGTAATTAGGAATAAAGGAAATTACGGATGTCAGCCCTCAATCTGCTGTAGCAATGAGATCGCCCGCTGATAGAATGTAATGACAATTACGCAATTAAAGGTAATAGAAATTACGGGTGTCTGCCCTCAATCTGCTGTAGCGATGAAATCGCTCGCCGATCGAATGTTGCGACAATCACGTAATT
Source organism: Agriotes lineatus (assembly GCA_940337035.1). Taxonomy (NCBI): domain Eukaryota; kingdom Metazoa; phylum Arthropoda; class Insecta; order Coleoptera; family Elateridae; genus Agriotes; species Agriotes lineatus. The sequence continues at coordinate 123,111 of CALNHX010004213.1, read as the reverse complement.
AGGAATAAAGGGAATTACGGATGTCAGCCCTCAATCTGCTGATCGAATGTAGCGACCACCACGTAATTAGGAATAAAAGGAATTACGGATGTCAGCCCTCAATCTGCTGTAGCAATGAGATCGCCCGCTGATAGAATGTAATGACAAATACGCAATTAAAGGTAATAGAAATTACGGGTGTCTGCCCTCAATCTGCTGTAGCGATGAATTCGCTCGCCGATCGAATGTTGCGACAATCACGTAATTAGGAATAAAGGGAATTACGGATGTCAGCCCTCAATCTGCTAATCGAATGTAGCGACCACCACGTAATTAGGAATAAAGGGAATTACGGATGTGAGCCCTCAATCGGCTGTAGCGATGAATTCGCTCGCCGATCGAATGTTGCGACAATCACGTAATTAGGAATAAAGGGAATTACGGATGTCAGCCCTCAATCTGCTGATCGAATGTAGCGACCACCACGTAATTAGGAATAAAGGGAATTACGGATGTCAGCCCTCAATCTGCTGTAGCAATGAGATCGCCCACTGATAGAATGTAATGACAATTACGCAATTAAAGGTAATAGAAATTACGGGTGTCTGCCCTCAATCTGCTGTAGCGATGAATTCGCTCGCCGATCGAATGTTGCGACAATCACGTAATTAGGAATAAAGGGAATTACGGATGTCAGCCCTCAATCTGCTGATCGAATGTAGCGACCACCACGTAATTAGGAATAAAGGGAATTACGGATGTCAGCCCTCAATCTGCTGTAGCAATGAGATCGCCCGCTGATCGGATGTAGTGACAAGTACGCAATTAAAGGTAATAGAAATTACGGGTGTCTGCCCTCAATCTGCTGTAGCAATGAAATCGCCTGCCGACCGAGTGTAGCGACAATCACGTAATTAGGAATAAAGTAAGGTGCCCAGCTGTTGTGCCTTCTGAGACCGTTGAGTTATTGATTAAGCTGTTCATGTCCCTTTTCCTTTGCTTAAATATCAGCCAGTAGTGGACATCCCCTCTCGGGAATACCCATGGTGTTTCTGCCATGCAACCAATCACAGCGTTTTCGCTGGGTAATTATCCCATTACAATGTCTCCATCGTGATTGCAGTATCCCTATTGTAGTTTCAATTTTTTTTAAATATTTTCAGTGCTCCCGATCTAGATGGCTAGCACCCAGAGTAGTAAATTGCCACTTTAATCCCTATTGGCTTTCGCCTGCGTGACGAATTCCCAAATTAGTCTATGCTCAAATATCTCCAGTCACCTGTAAGAAAAGTGCGAATTATGTGGTCACATAATCCACTATTAAGCTGAAAGCGAAAAACTATGCAGTCCAGGGCCCTGTGTAACCTAATATGTTTGCAATCGTAAGTGCAAGTCGATACTTATACTAACCTTTGATATGACTGCACGTGCAACAATTCATTACATTGGGTAAACATTTCTACACACATCAAATCACCAAATTCAATTGTCATAACCTATAAGTCGCAACCTCTCACACTTGCGTATAATTTAATTTTAAAGTTGACTAGAGTAGTAACTTGTGATCCAAATTGCAAATTGTTCCAGTTTTCGCTTTAACATCTGTAATAGTAGTTCTCCACCGATTGTGGAGGAGGACGAAATCTATTTGGTTTTTGTATAGTTGGTTTTGTAAAGTCCATATTGAAAATGTTCAGCCATGTTGTTTGAACATAGTGTTCATAACTGATAATTTATTATTTACCACAAATTGGATAAGACGCTTGCCGCGTTCATCGTGCATCCCAAGTCCATGCATTCCAACTACATTATGTCAGTGATGTCGCTGCTTGTATTATATTTTCACAAATCAAATGAGCAAAATAATTTTGAAACATGTAAAATAGTACAAAATCAAGATCAACAAGACAAAGTACTTGACGTAACTTTGATAATTTTTACCTCTTGAATGTACAGAGTGATTGGTTGAATATCTTACCGCTAAAAATATTTCACATGAAATTCTTGCAGTTCACATGTGTTTCAACTATCACGTGTTAATGTTAGATACAGTCAGTACTTTTGCAATAAAATACATAAAATCAGACATCAGCAGTTATTAATCTTACCATAAAATCCATAAATACTAATTTAATACAAATTAAAATCAAACATTCCTGTTACATTGCAAAGTTTATTTGAGCACTTGAAAACAAAATACAGCCAGTTTACATTCACAATGCATCGTGTTAAAATACAATTACCTATAAAAATAGAGCATACTATCTAGAATCATGGAATGGTGTGATTCAAAAATGCATCGCATACAATTAAAATAAAACACGAATCAATTGACAACTTCATTAAAATGAGTACTGTAAAAAAGTTTAAAAATAGAATTGTAGCCCAATTAAAATCCCAATAAAAGAGTAAATGCAGGAAATATCACGAGGATTTAAAATTTATTTCAACTTAATCAGCAGGTACTTTCCAGTTAAGAGCTTTTCCCGTTTCATACAATTCACTTAATGCTTCGGCGAGTTTCGATTCGACTTCGAGGGCTTTGTAGCGTCTAAAGAGCTGTAAAGCGGCCCGTGCATCTTCGATGGAGTCGTGCGTTTCGGACTGAATTTTCATACCTAATATAATACTTGCATTACCATTTCATATCTATTTAACCATACAAATTTAATCTGGCAAGTTCATACCTAAAAAGTGCCAAGCCAAAAAACGTAACGAAACCATCCTGTGATGAGGTAGGTGGAACAGCAATACTGTATCGACCACTTGCTCCGGTGGTATAACCAAGTTTATCACTCTGAAGAAATTATAATTTTTTCAGTGTAATTAAGCTGCGTCGAAATTTAACCTACCGGAAATCATTCTTCAGGCCATGGCCGACGAACACAACCCCACTGTCTTGTAAAAATCTCAGTTTTGTGTACGTGGACTTCAAAGTAGTAAGATGCTTAGAGCTGAAGTTGGCATCCAAGTCCCCAGGCTTAATTCCAGAAAATTTGGTCAGGTAATCTACGACTTGTTCTTGTGTAGAAATGTAGTCGTCTATAAATGGAGTTCCTTCGAGAGGTCCTTGTCTAGAAAGCACAAATATTTAAAATAGAAACTCTAATGTTATAATTACTCGAGTCCGTCGAATGCCATTTTGCCATGTTTCTTACTGTAGGCGCCTTTAGGGCCAGATTTTGTATTTAGTATTTCAATCAAAATCAATATTATGTGGCTAATTCACAACAAAAAGGCTTACATATTTCAAAATAAACATGCAGAAGTTTTGGTGAGTGCCAGGTACTAAGGTCGATGACCCGGGGCGGGGGTGACCGCTCGTCGCGCGCCTCAACGCCCAGGTAAGTATCCCGTTACGTCCACTCATCAACAACAACCCCGCGCTCTCCCCCATCCCTTCAATGCACCTCGGCTACCTACGTTCCACTCATTTGCCTCGTATCCGTCGTTTTTATCAGATCACTTTGTCTTTTATATTTTGTGTTGTGGGATTTTTAATATTACTGGTGACATTTTTTCTAAAATTTCAACTTTTTGAAATAAATACTTACCATTGTTTATGCTTTATTATGAAATAAATGCCATTTTATATGCTATATTTTTAAAAAATACGGGAATATTTTGACGGACTCTAATAATTACATACCGCTATACATCCTTTACCAAACAGAAATAGTTAAGCCACACCCAAGATCACGCAATATTTGAACAAAATGTTTCCATTTTTCCAACTTTTACAACCCTTATCATAAGGAAGCGCGTATTTATTTGAAACTTAGCGTGCTTTTATTTATTTTTACAGTAAAACTGGTCCTGCACAAGCATTAATTTCTGGAGTGAGGCCTATTTCTGTTCGGTGAACAATGTCGTTGTGAGAGAAAGATAGAAAATTCACGAAGAAATAACTATTACAGTGATTTACTAAATCAAGGAAATAACGAGAGAAGAGAAAATAATGAAATACAAAATGAAGATATCGAAACCGCATTAATAGACGAGCCACCAGGACTAAATGATGTAGAGCAGGGGTCGGCAACCTGCGGCCCTTTGCAACTTTTTGCGCGGCCCGCCAAAGCACCAATATAACTTTAGGAAAAATCAACAAACTTAGAGCGCAAGCGTGCCGAAATGTAGCCGGTGACAAAAATGCGCGACAAACAGAAGCATAGTGGGAAACCTATTTTACTGCGCAAGTTTAATCCCCACTCCCCAGCGAATACGACGTCTCGCTTAGCAAGTGTAGCATTCTTTCTAGTGATGGGCATAATCGGATGATTTCAATAATCGGAATGTTCCATTTCGGAATGTTTATAAAATCGGAATATCATCCGATTATTTTACATTCCGTAAATGCAAGCAAGGGAAAACGAGCGAAATAACAACAAGCGGAAAGAAGATGAAGTGCGTGCAAATTTACGATGAGAGCACTCGCCGTCGCGCCGTAAGCCTTTATCTGCGTTGGCATCTATTGTTTGGGTTTGTAGAACAGTCAGTAATAGCTATTTACGTTATTAGACCGGTAGCACCATTTTTATGACCGCGCCAATACTTTACAGGTCGAATCGTAGGGCGAGACCTGTATGTTTGGCAATGCTAGTTAGCAATGCAGTATCCTAAAAAACAATTTATGAGTTTGAGTCGCACAGTGGGATATGAAGAAATAAAACATTTTTTCAAATTATTACAGTAGTTACGTTAATAGACTTTCGGAAAATGGTAGTGATATTTTAAAGTTTAATAGCACATAAAGTACATAATAGATAGTATAAAACAATACTTGAATTTGAAGTCTCTAGGTGTACTATCTAATAATTAATCTATGAAATACCACTGCCATTAGTGCCATTCACGTATCATACACATGCGCACACGGCGCGACCCGTCGACATTCGCCAACCAGCATATAGCAGTCAAGTGAGTCAATACAACATTCCGTATTCCGTTCAGTTCAAATTGGCATTTCGATTTCTCATTTTGTGTTCCGAATAGTAAAATAATCGAATTCCGAAAGTCCCGAATTTTGTGCACCGAACAGTAAAATAATCGAATTCCGAAAAGTTCCGAAATAATAGGAACCTTCCAATTTTTTGAACGATCGGAAACTTTCCGATTATTCATTCCGGATAGGCCCATCACTAATTCTTTCATTTCGCCAGTTTGCTACTGTATGTTCATATGTGCGTTCATGTTGACAGCCGTATGACGTTTCACTACAATATTTTATATTTTTTATATTTATATATTTTATATTTACATATTTATACATATTTAATTGGAATTGTATTTTCTTTTTTTTTCCCTTTTAAGAATTGTAAAATTTTTGTTCTCTAACATTATTGTTATTATAGCATGTCAATAAAAAATAAATTTTTTCTATATTTATTTTTAATAATATTTATACTCGTATATGATATAAAAGCACTATTTAAGTTACATTTGAATGTGCGGCCCGCATAAACAAATTTATTTTGAAAATGGCCCGCCGTCCGAAAAAGGTTGCCGACCCCTGATGTAGAGGACATCATCAGTAATGGACAAAAACGACAAAATACAGCGGAATGATTTAAATATGCAGGCCAAGAGATAAACACCAAGATGCATCAACTAATGAAACAAATCTGTAAGAAAGAACGAATACCAGACGAGTAGTTAGAACCAAACAGACTGTGACAACTACAGAGGGATACCACTTCTACACATAGCTTACAAGATCCTGGCAAACGGTATAAAAAAGAGATTAGCGTACAGTAGTGATGGTAGCAACTCCCAACCTTTTTTCCTTGTGAACCCCTTCTAAAAACTGGAATAAATTGACCCCCTGTGTAGTCATTACGATATAGTAAATAAAACAATAAAATTGGGTTGTTATTAAAATTTATTTATTCAATTGTTACGGTTAAAATTATTGTTTAACTATTCATTTTAGAAACCTAAAATAGGGTTTCATCTATTTATGTCACTCACTACTCCATTGTTGGTAGAACTGTCAAGCTATATCAAATTCAAGCACAAATTATATACTTTAGTGTACAAAATCAATTCAAAACTGGGAGCCAATATTACAAACAAGCTTTCGGCTTGGCTTCCCTAACAAACAACAACAATTGACCATCTGGGTCTCCATAACAACAAGTAACAATTGTTTTAAGTAAGTTTTTACAATCTTTGATCCTTAACTACTAAATGGTTTTCTTAAATGTCATTCTGGAACACTTGAACCGCACTTTGATTGCATTTTCTCACTTTTATTTTAATAAACACGGATTCACTAGTTATTAGCACTTCCTTGTACTCTTGTTTAATTGTCAGGTTGTTTATCAAATGCTATTTGCATCCCTGTGCCTTCTTACACTGCTTATTGCTAATCCAGCAGGACGGTGCAACAGCACATACAACACAAGACACTATAGCTTTTCCCCGCGAGTATTTTGGGTTGATAAGTTTGCATACAGAAGTTGAGTTTCCTCCGAGATCACCTTGTTTGACCATTATGGACTATTTCATGTTCCCTGACTTAAAAAATAGGATTTTTAAAACCCCTGTAGATAATTTGCAAGAAGTGCAAGAAAGAGTTGTTGAAGAATGTGCAACCATAACGCCAGAAATGCTGCAAAATGCTTATTATAGCATGAGAAGGTGCATTGAACAAGGCGGGGGACATTTTCAATAGTTCCTTTAGATTGGATTTTTTTGTTATTGATGTCAGAATGACACTTAACTTGTCAAACTTTGACAGAATTATTTCCAGGCATAATCTAAGCTAAGATAAACGTTTTCCATTTCATGACCACCTGTGACCAAGATAATTTTGACATCTCAGTACAATTGTTTGTTATGGTAGTATACAGAGGTAATCTAATCTTCATGTCCGTGGCATTGAGCAGACTTTTTTCACAAAGCTTGATTTTGAGTATTATAATGTGCTTCGTTGTCCAATGGTCTTTGTGATAAGCGTCGTGTGCACAAATTACATTTAAATACCTAGCTTTTTAGAATGCCTGAGGAGACTGCTTTATTTAGAGCAGTAACCTATCCACAGTTTAAATAAAGACAAATTTATATGAGAAAAATCCAAAGCAAAAAAATTAAAAGAACTGATGTAGTTTTCAGAGGTTTGTAACTACTTTGAAACAACTTTAAGCATACATACCCTCTTATACAGGTAATCCTCGCTACAGACATCTGGGACGGTTTAATAGTTGACATTTTGCCATCACTTCTTAATTCAGACTCTTCCTGGTTTAAGGTAACGAATTCAGCATCCATTGCAACAAGCTCCCCTGGTTTTGGCATTTCATTATGGGGTAAAGGAGTGAAAGTCACACCTCGAGTGCCCCCGCTTCTAGCAATACACTCATCTTGTGTAAACACATCCTGGAATTTACAAAGTGGTTAGAAATGCAACAGTTACAAGTTATTAAATTATAAACCTTCGTAAGCCCAGATATAATTTCAGTTTGTGACTCCATAACATCCTTTGTGGAATAATAAAGAACACAAGGGACCTTCCAATCTAAACTGAACCATACGGCTTCTTGAGCAGGAACAGGGCAAATGCTGAAATCGTTGAACAAATACCATTGGTGCTGTTCAGCCCCCTTGTTTTCCTTAGACTCGGAAAGGTAAGAACTGGGAACCTTTATAAGTGCAACGAGGTTGCGTTTCTCAGGTGAACTTTGATCATTCACAAGGCAAACAACCGCTGTCAAGGTGTACTCTTTTGAGTCGACAACTTCTGATTTTTTATAGTCACCATCCCCACCCAGAGCTTGCTCTTTCTAGAATTTTAATTACATTAGATCACAGAGCCCCACCTAATTGGTGCTATGACCTCATCTTCAATCTTCTTGATAATCAGCTTGTTTCCATTGAGAGTCATTCTTATATGATGTGGCAGCCAGTTGTTGCTGCAATAGAGGTTGTTCACAGGGGGCTGCGGTACAGTAGCGTTATCGAAACTGTGACGGAAGCGACATCCAGGTCTTGAGCAGTTATCGCCATACCGGCAGGGTTTGGATGATGTTACTATTAAATTTGGGGTCGTGGATCGTACACCTTCTGTGCAGACAGCCTACAAAATCAAGCAGAAAATGAAGAATATGCTTTCCTATAGAAAGAAGAGGGTCACCCAGAATATAATGACTATTGCCTTTATTCAACGAGCATTTAAAATAAAACTTCGACAGTTTCGTCACAAATCACTGCTGATGCACATTGTGCATCATTTTACAGTGCGCGAACCATTGTGCACGACAATGCATGCCCACATACTACTGTCAAGAAACAAAAACTGCTTGAACATTTTGGCTGGGAAGTTTTAGATCATCCAGCATATAATCCAAACTTGGTATCAAATGATTTTGGATGGTTTGAATGTTTTTTAAAAATTAGTTTTTAAATCCCACCTATTACTTTCTGGATGACCTTCGTACATTTCTGTTACTTACTTTTGCAACTACCTTATCCATTTGTGTTTGCCAAAATAATTTGTGCTGAACATTGTGCAAGCCCGTATTGACTGCGAGTAGTTTTGGAAGAGCCTGGATTAAGAATACAGAGCTTATACATGTGCTACACTTCAATACTAAAAACAAATTTGCCGCAAATATTATTATTTAAAAAATAGAAATTACTGTAACAATAATAAACAAATGAAAACCAAGTAAACTTTTTGCTGTTTTATTCTACAAGTAAGCTACTGTCTACCTGTAATATCCTCGCTTGAGACGTTGGTGTAAATTTGGTACACTGATCACACCATGCAGGTGTGGTTTGTTGGGTACACAAAGATCGATTAAGTATGTCGCAAAATGACCACTCTTCTCTTTCAGGTTCGCTTGTTGGATATATTAAGTTGCATGCCAAAAGGTAAGACTCTTTTCTAACCTACATAAAGTAAAATTTCAATATAAATCACAAGTAACGTACATAGCAGTACATAGTATATTACATACCGAGGTGGAAAGTGTTTCATTCATGTCGAGAGATTAAGTACTTAACCGAGACGCGAAGCGTCGAGGTCAGCTTCATCTCGAGACAGGAATGAAACACTTTCCGCCTCGGTATGTATACTATTTTATTCACAACCACTTTATTCTAAACAATAATTGGAAAAAATATTATATTATGATTCGACAGGTTGTGACGCGCATGAATGGATGAACGAGATTTCCCTACCTACTAGACAGCGGTCGGCAATTGATTACTTTCCAACCGCTGCCACGGCAACCACTTTTCCGACCGCTACAAAAGTTAAAAAGTTGGTAATAGCTCATTTTCCAACTTTCACGTTAGATATATATGGTTGTGAATAAATTATATTACGTACTTCGTGTCCACATTTTAGGCAAGAATTCATTTGTAGCTGCTTGGTTCCAAAAAGCTGGCTAATCTCACTTTCTTCCTCTTGCTTCTCTTCTTCTATTTTAGTTACGTCTGATACTAAAATTAAATATAAAACATGCCTATAATAAGGTTAATGTACCGAAGGTAAGGTACCGCTTACAATAGAATTGTTTAGCAGCGTACATAAATCAAACAAGTAGAGACACTGACTGTCGGTTCCTTTGATGTCAAAATACAGATTTGAATGACCCGGCGGGAGGGAGGGTACTTTCCAATATTACCAACAGATGGCTCCACTACTTTACCACATCAAGGTTGGGGTAGAGTCCCTGTATAATATTAAAATTATCTTATTATTAATATAGATTGAGGTAAGGTCACTAGATTAATACACTAACTGCCGGTCTTATAAAGGTCACTAATCTGACGTTAACTTTAATTCGCTGTTAAAATAAACAAAAGCGTATCAAAACGTCAGTGCTTATGACATTTTATTCATTAGTAAACAAATTTTGATGCGCTTTTGTTTATTTTAACAGCGAATTAAAGTTAACGTCAGATTAGTGGCCTTTATAAGACTGGCTGTAAGTGTAAGGTACCGCCATTCCATTTTGCGTGAGAAAATTGTAAGATAAAGATAACCAATACAAATTTCCCAATTGCAATAGGGAGGACATTAGTTTTTGGGGATTTTCTTTTTGATGTAGTGGCACTCTGTAAAGTCAGATTATGGTTAGATTGTGTTTTTTTATCCCCAGTTTAAGAAAATTGTGCCATAAGGATAGATACCGGGTCCGGCAGCGAGGTATGGTGTTTTTGAAAGCACTGTCACGCACTTATTTTCGAAAGAATTTCAAAATGTACGGTTCTCATTACTGGTACATTGCCATTTGAGAATACAGAACGAAACATACGAAAAAATAATCAGCTGCGAAAAATCACAATAGTTAGGTGCCGTCCATTTTTGTCAAGGCATTCTTGTAGACGGGTGGTGAAATTCAAGATGAAAACGATATCGTTCAACATCATTTCTGTCGTCTCACATAGTCGTTTTTCCGCAGTTCTTGAACAACCATAATCTTATACGGATGGAAATGGAGGTCCAAGTGTAAGATTCTGCGAACTCACCTGTCTGATATCAGAAGAGCGCGAGCATGTTGTACCACCGAACGACGAGAGCTGACTGTCCTACATACCAAGGCTCCATCGCTACTGTAATGGCATCTAGCAACGAGTAGATATCAACCATTCTGAAAACATTAGGTCTACCCCAGCATGTGTGACAGTTTTTTCAAAAACACCATACCTCCCTACCGGACCGTGTATAAAAATCACTAATGGTGGTACCTTACACTTTAGTGTGTTGATCTAGTGATCTTAGGTTAGGGTACAGTGCCTTTATATGAGACCTAATTTTGATTGGCTCCCTAGATCACGTGGTTTCAGCCACCATGTTCGGACTAAATCGCCTGTGATACGTGTTATACGTTTGACAGTACTGAAGTACATTGTCAATCTATGTCAAATTCGAGGCTAGTAGGTTAGGTTCTGTTTGTTATTTGACACAGACTGACGCAAATCTTAACCTGCACATCTCGATTGTTTTCAGTAGGAACTGCCAAACGTAAAACACGTATCACAGGCGACTCTGATTACATATTTAAATGAACACCCGTTACAAATTTGCCTAAATATGGCGGCGGAGGCGTGGCTTAGTTGCATTGTTGTCACTCTCTCATATAAAGGCACTGTACGTTGGGGCTTGTTGTTTTGCCATCTGGTGGTCAAGCTTAGAAATACCCTCCGAGTCGCTGTCCATGACACTCTAGACACGTTTCAATATTTGGCGTGAGTGTCTCTACTTGTTTGATTTATGTACGCTGTGTTTATTGTGTTAATGTGTCTTTCATAATCTAATTTTAAAACTACAGTGACTATAAGATTCTATACTGCACTTTTAAAGTCACCGTATTAGGGTTGCCATATATCCGTCTTTACAATGAATTGTATGTTATTTAAAAAGTGTCCGTGCGTTAGGACCCTTTCTTCCACTTCCACACTGTAGTACTAGAATTTTAAATTTGTTACCTGCAGTACATAGGATACTATTGATATTAGACGGCTTGAAATCATATTTTCTATCAGTAGGTAAAATGTGTTAAAAAACTGTAATTTTTGAAGGTCATGTCGTAACTTATTTTATGGATCGTATATGCACACACCTCACTTTGACAACTGACAACTAAAGTGACCGAGCGCGTTGAATTCTGGGTAGAGCAATGTAATAATTTGCATATAAACACATAACCTCACTTTGTCAACTGACAAGTCAAGTGACTCAGCGCGCTTAATTCTGGATAGAGCAATGTAATACTCACGGACATGCAGTCGTAAGACAAATTCTAGTTCAAAGCCCTCTCAGTAACTGTTTTTCATGCACGTTTAGTAATTGCCCAAATATATTAAAATAGTTCTTTGAGATCCCTTAAAATGAACTGTATTTATGGTATGCCAAAATTATTTAATAAAACTGTTTTAAAAATAGAACTCAAAATTATATACCATGCGTTCTTTTTGAAAGTATACATAGGGGGTACTCGTATTTATGCTTCTTCTTCTTCTCTAATCCTTAAGGTCCTTTCGGGCGTCGAAAGATGGTCTCTAGTCCTGTATCCAGCTTTTTCATCTTTTTCTGTCCCTCGCTGTTATTTTCATTTCATCCATTGTCACTCCCATTTCTAGTCCTATTTCTTTGATTTGTTCCTTCCATTTTCTTCTGGGTCTGCCTCTTTGTTTTTGGTTGGTTTTTCCTGCTTCCTTTATTCTTCGTGCGATTCTGTTCGGTTCCATTCTTGTTATGTGCGTGTACCAGTTTAGTTGTTTCTTTTTAATTTTTTCCATTATTGGTTCCTGTTTTTGTTATTTCTCTTATGTCTTCATTTTTTATTCTGTCCCATTTAGTTTTTCCTGCCATTTTCCTGAGGTGTTTCATTTCCATAGCATTAATTTTTTCCTTATTGTCCAGCTTTCACAAGCGTATGTTATAGTTGGTACTGTTATCATATTGTAAGGAATTTGGGCCGAGCCGCTGCGGACATATGACTCACAGCCTCCCAGACTTCGAGAAACAACTCTGGAGCCAGGTGCAACGGGTGAAGTCAGCGGCCTTGGTGACTATTACGCAATGCGTCATGCGCCTGCCGGAACAAGCGAGCAGAGTCTCGATTGTTCTCGAATGACTCATTCGTGAGATATAAATACTCGCGAGCGGGAATAACAGTCCAGTTCTCATCAAACTCGAAGCGCGTAATATAAATGAACCCGTGTGTATATAACTCTAGTGAAATAAATAACAAATAAATATAACCATATAAATCATTACTGTTAAGTCGTGCAATATAAATAAATAAATGTATCGTTGTTAGAAATAGTTTGTTAGTTTAAGTAATTTGTGTTCTGCCTTGATAATTCTTGTGTTTGTAAATAATCGTAATTAATCGTTGTAAATAAATGTTTAATACAAGAAGCGTCGTATAATTTTGTAAATAGCCCGAACGTAAAAACGTAACAATATTATGTATTTTATTTGCAACTATTTTGTGATTATTTGTCAATTATGATATATATTATTAACTACAATCACAATGCCTGTTGTTTATATCTCATAATTACATCGATACCGCCATAAATGCATCGATACCACCATAATTACATTGCTAATACAGATTTATGTGCATCTAATCAAACAAGCCATAAACTGCTTTTTTGAGTTGACAGTTATCAGTGTGTCAATTTGAAAATAATAATTGTCACTTCTTTCGTCTAAAACCTAAAATGGAAAACAATAGCGACAATAGTGATGAACTGGCTGTACTCCCCCTGAAGTAAGCAAAGCCGCCAAACAAGCTACACAAAATTTACTTCCAGAAAAGTCGAAGAAAACTTATATTGCATACAAAAATTTTAAGGAATGGAGGTTAAAATAAAGTAGTTGTAAATAAAATAGCGTATTTCACTGGCATATAATAGCTATTACTACACTCAGATGGCTTAAAAAACTAGCTCGCTTCGCTCGCTCGTTATTTAAACGCCATCCTCGTGTAATAATAACATCCATTATATGCTCGTATAATAATATAATATTATCTACTCCTACTGTATAATTATGATTCATAATTCACGGTTTGCAACCAATCAGAATATTCTATTTTCATTATTCAATAGGTTGTAGCCAATCACAAAATTCATTTTTATTATTAAATGACTTTTGCAGTTAACAGCTGTCACAAATGTCATAATTCGGGAATATGAACACAAAACTCCTATTGCATAGGAGTAGATAAAATATCGTATTACATTCACGATTATGGCCATTATTCACTGAGATGACTTTGGTTTGTGGCTCAAATGTCATCTTCGTGAATAATGGCTGTCATAATAATATACTAATTCTTTTTCACCTCTGTGTCAATGTCTTGATAGCCTAGTATTATTTTATTTATGGTATAGTAAATTCTCGTCAATTTATTTGCTCTATTTGCTAGTTCTACATCCATTTGGAGTTTAGTATGAGCCTTGGAGCAGGCTAGACGTGTTGCTAGTCCCTCGCAGGTTGCTGATATCAAATTTGTTGTGTACCTGAGTGCAGCGATTTTGTGTGTTCGATTTGATGTTTTAAACAAAAATGCCTTCGACTAGGAGCCAAATTGATGATGTGCAAAGCATCCTTTCTGCTAAGCTTAAGGAATTAATCTCAACTCAAGATTTTTTAAACGAGCTAGCTGAAACTTTAGCGAGTACACTGTTAGAGCGGTTTAAGGCCGAAATTGGAGAGTTGAGGACTGCCACTGCAAGATTGGAAAAGGAAAACACCGATTTAAAAGCAAATAATATTAAATTAAACCGGATTTGTGACAATCAAGAGCAGTACTCTCGCAGAAACTGTCTGCGGGTTTTTGGTGTGGAGGAAAAACCGGGTGAAGATACGGACGTCCAGCTAATTGAAATTTTTCAGAAGAAAATGCAGCTGAACATTACGAAAGATGACATCGATCGTTCGCACCGCGTGGGTCCTGCTAGAAGTGATAGTGATGTGAAAAGAGCGATCATAGTGAAGTTTGTGTCTTACAAAAAGCGCCAGATGGTTTATAATAACAAAAAGTTATTGAAATCTAGTAGCACGGTGATTCGCGAAGATCTAACTAAAATTCGAGCTGGCATCCTAAAAGAAGCAGTTAAAAAGTTTTCGGTTAAAAATGTTTGGACTTCAGATGGTAGAATATTTGTTAAGCATAATAACCGTATCCATATTTTATCTACTCAGAATGAATTGGAAAATATTGCTGTATGATACTGATTGTATGTACCATCTGTTTAATGTTTAATGTATTTCGCTTGCATTATATCTATTCGCGCCCTAAAAAGTTCGCAGGTAAAAGGTTTTGTTGTTTATCACAACGCTTTCATTAAGCTGTACTTTATTTCATATTGTTATTTTTATTTTTTATTTATGGAAGGTCAAATTAAAGGATATTTGGTTCTAACAGTTTATGTATACCTTAATATCATATTAAGTTTTCTGTTTGAAACTTGAAACTTGTAGGTACAATATTCAATGTTTAATTTTTAAGGATAATCAGAAATGTATTCTTAATTTCTTAGTTTTGCGAAATAAATGTTTTACTTAGGCACATTTGCGAGTGTGGCTTAGCTGACACATTCTCCCTAAATTAAGTTGCATTTCTTTGCGCTTCATTGCTAAACTTATTTTAATTTTAGGTTTTTTATTTACTTTTTACGTTGTTTGTTGTGGTTTTGCATGTATACGTTTAGTATTGCTCATGTAAATGCTCAGTCACTCACTAAGAATTTTCATATCCTAAAACTTCATGTAGAAACAAATAATTACGATATTATTGCGATAACAGAAACATTTTTAAATAATAATATACTTAGCCAATTTGTTAGTATTGATAATTATAATTTGTTGCGAAAAGACAGATTAACATTTGGAGGAGGTGTTGCTTTATATATAAAATCTTCGTTAAATTTCAGAAACATACAGATCCAGACGTATGATTTATTCGAACAACTTTGGATTGGTATAAAATTAGACAGGATGAGGCTTGCAGTAGGTGTCGTATATCTACCTCACAGGAACAGATATCGTGCTTTTATTGAAGGATTTGAACAAACCGTAAGTAACTTAATAGCTACTCATGATGATATCATTTGTGTTGGAGATTTTAATATTGATCTTCTACAGCCTAATTCAACTGAGTCCTCTAAATATTTATCAATGCTTGAGTCATTTGGTATTAAGCAATTAATTTGTAATCCCACCAGAATTACACTCTCTACTGCAGCTTTGCTTGATCATATACTCACCACTAATTCCGGCATAGTTAGTACTTCTGGTACAAAAAATTTATATCCGTATTCGGACCATGAACTCGTCTTCTGCTGCTTACAAACTGAGACTATTAATAATTTACCATTAATTCATACTTTTAGAAATTTTAATAACTTTAACCACATACTTTTTCAGCAATTATTAACACAAGTACCATGGAATAATATACTTTATTTTGATGACGTTAATGATAAATTACAGTTTTTAAATAATAGCATTCTTTCAATTTTTAATATCGTAGCTCCTTTAAAGACTTCAATCTTTCGGAAACCTAAAGCATCCTGGTTAACGGATAATATTAAGTTCATGATGACTATAAGAGATAAAGCTTTAAAACGCTTTAAAAAAACCAAAAATCCTGTTCATTGGGAATACTACAAATCCTTGCGTAACTTAGTGACATTATCTATCAGGAATGAAAAGAAAGCTTATCTTAACCATACATTTGCCCAACGTAATGTTAAAGATTTCTGGAGGGATTTGAAGCAATGTACGGATCTTGCTAACAAAAAGTCAAACAAAATTCCACTACACCTTAAAGATGTTAATATTATTAATAATTTTTTTATTGATTCTACGCAGCAGTTTGGTGACGTAGATCCTGAAGTCTTGCAGCTTTATGCTCAAGTAAGATCTGATGTCTCCTCCAAATTTAAATTTACTTTAGTGTCCGAAACTGATGTAATTAAATATTTGAGAACAATTAAATCTAATGCTATTGGGTCTGATAATATCAATTTGCTAATGATCAATCTTTGTTGTCCCTGTATAGCTCCATATATTACTCATATTATTAATAGTTGCCTTTCGGAATGTATATTTCCCGAGCAGTGGAAGATTGCAAGAATACTGCCTTTAGCTAAAGTAACTTCTCCCAAAGAGGTTAAAGATTTGAGACCGATTAGTATTTTGCCAGTGTTGTCGAAAGTCTTGGAAAAGATTATGGATTATCAAATTAGAACTTACTTAGATGATAATCAGCTTTTTCCATCACTACAATCGGGATTTAGATCAAACTACAGTTGCATGTCAGCGCTGCTTAATGTGTCTGATGATATTATACGGGCAACGGATGAAGGAAAAGTGACGGCATTAGTACTGCTCGACTTTTCCAAGGCTTTCGATACCATCAACCACTCTCTGATGCTTGCGATTTTGCATAGCTTCGGGTTTAATCATTCGGCCATCTCACTAATAGAGAGTTATCTGCGAGGTCGTCAACAATGCGTTGTTTTAGAAAATAAAACGTCTGATTTAAAAACTGTTGCGCGAGGCGTGCCTCAGGGATCAATATTGGGTCCATTACTTTATGTAATTTATTCATCAACTTTGTGTAACAGGCTATCCCACTGCTCTTATCATCAGTATGCTGACGACACGCAGATATACCTATCTTTTGATATAAAAGATCGTTTAAATGCATCAATATTAATTAATGAAGAGCTGAGTAAGCTAATGGAGTTTGCAGCTTCACATTGCCTTCGAGTTAATCCAGCTAAATCTGTAGTTATGTACTTTGGATCTGGACCTTCAAGAGACATATTGCTGCAGGACTTCGTTGTTCGGATAAATAATGTACCGTTGCCTGTCTCTGAAACTGCCAGGAGTTTGGGGGTGATTTTTGATCAAAATCTTCGATTTCGAGAACATGTCAATTCTTGCATTAGAAAAGCCTATGGTAACCTGAAGTTGTTATATAACCATAGACGAGTTTTAAACAAGGAAATTAAAACTATTCTTTGTGAGGCATTAGTTCTCTCCCATTTTAATTACTGTGATGTTCTCTATGGCCCTTGCATTGACAGCAACACAGCTCGGAAAATC
Organism: Agriotes lineatus; assembly: GCA_940337035.1. NCBI lineage: Eukaryota > Metazoa > Arthropoda > Insecta > Coleoptera > Elateridae > Agriotes > Agriotes lineatus. The sequence continues at coordinate 105,548 of CALNHX010004213.1, read as the reverse complement.
CAAGTTGTTCAGAATTCTTGTTTAAGACTCATATATGGTGTTAAGCGTAGGCAACACATCTCACCAAAATTAAAAGAAACCAATTGGCTCAACATGGAAAAAAGACGCTTACTGCACGCTTCTGTTTTTTATCATAGGGTGATTCTAAAGAACTCTCCTCCATATCTTACTCAAAAAATACGTTTTCGTACAGATATTCATAATTTGAACTTAAGATTTAGGGGTCTGATTGTACTACCAGCTCATAAAACAAAGTTTTTTGAAAGGTCATTTACTCACAACATTTACAGAGTGTATAATTCTGTACCAAAATGTTTTAAAACTGTCTTGGTATCTGTTTTTAGATCACGAATGAAAGAATGGCTTAGTTCTAAGTAGACTAAAAGTAATTTTTTTTTAAATATATCAAATTTGCGAGTGTCAGTAGCTATAATTTTCTGCTTTCGTTGTATTTGTAAACCCACAACAACTACATGTGTATATATCCATATAACTTAGTTTTTTTTTTTTTTTGTTAGCGGAGGTATGGTAGAGCAGTGGCTTTTTCTGCTTTTAGAAAAAGCCACCTGAATACCTTCGCTTTTCCAAATGTGTGTGTGTATAATGTTAGTAATTAATTAATGTACAATATTATTTTGGGAATAAAACTTATTATTATTATTATTATTCTTCCGTCTTTCGTTAGCATACTTCCTAGAAATTCATAGCTTGATACTCTTTCCAGTTTCTTGCTTTTACATTTTATGTCTTTATTGTTTTGCTCTTCTTTATGTTTTTCGTTCACAATCATAGTTTTTGTTTTACTAATGTTCACGTACATTTCCACGTTCTCTATTTCTTCTGTCCATATGTTTACTAGCCTTTGCATTTTCTTCTGGGCGTTTGATAGTAGTATAACGTCGTCTGCATATAGGAGGCTGCTTAGTTTAATTGCTTCTAAGTTCTTGTAGCCAATTACTGTATCCAACTGTTTGTGTTTTTCTTTTATTTGTGTGGTATCTTGTCCATTATAGTTATAAGCAGTAAAGGGCCTAGGCCTTGCTTAATTCTTTTCTCCATTTCAAACTCGTCTGATCTTTGTCCTGCCAATTGTACTTTTGCTTTAACTGTTTCGTATGTACTTCTTATTGCGTTTATCATATTAATGTCTACTTTCAGTTCTCTCAGTATCTTCCATATTTCTCTTCCATCCACTGTATCGAAAGCAGCTTTCAGATCAACAAATGTTAGATATAGTTCTTCCCCTTCTTCAATTTTTCTTTCTATTATCATTTGTTTGTCTATTTGGTCTGAAAGCTGCCTGTTCTTCCATTTGATTTCTTAACCTCTTTTCTAATATTTTCGTGTGAATTAATAGGTTATTTTCCCAGTCCCTCGGGATTTTCTTCTCTCCCCATACTTGTCTGCATATTATCCAAAACCAGTCTAACCCTTTTTGGCCCATCCACTTTGCTGTAATACAATACATATTTTTGTAAAATTCTTTCCCCGTTTCTAGAATTTCCTTTGTGTCTATTTGTATTTGTTCCTGGTTATTTTTTATTGCTCTTATAGTTTTCCTTTTATCCCCTCTTAATCTTTTTATCCTCGTCCAAAAATGCCTGGTATCTATTTTGTGTAATTCTGTTATCTCTTCTCCCATCTTTTTCCAGGATTCTTTTATTGCTATCTTAATTGCTTCTTTCACTATGTTTTTCTTTCTTTTGTATTCATCTTTATCCCTCATTTCTTTTGTTTGGATATATCGTTTCCATGCTGTTTTCTTTTCCTTTACCTTACTTCTTATTTCGTTAGTCCACCAGCTTATCATTTTCATGTGATTGTTACGTTTACTTATCCCACATATATTTTCTGCTACCTTCTTCAGTGTTTCCTTAAAAACTCTCCATCTTTCCTCTAGCGTCCACGTTGTTTGTAGATTCATTTTTCTTTGAAGTTCTTCGTCTGTATTCTTCTGGTATTTTCCTTTACTTTCTGCACTTTTAAGCTTATGTATTGCCAAACTACTATACTTTCTTGTTTGTTGTTTATTTTGGTGTTGTACTTTGTTACTACTAGTCTGTGTTGGGTTCAATTTCTGCTTCTTTCTTTGTTTCAATTTTTTGTATTTTCTCTGCTAAGTCTTGTGTGTAAGTTACATAGTCTATTATGCTTTTGGCGTTGCGTTCTTCTGCAATAAACATATATTTGTCTTCTAATGGTTAATTCCATAGCGTATTTCTTATTAATGGGTCGTTTCTTTTGCAAAAGTCTATCATTTTTATTCCGTTTCTATTTGGAGTGCCTTCTCCATACCTTCCTGTATGTATACTAAAAAGAAAAATTCCCTTATTTTTGCCACCGCATGCTAATTGTTTTAAATTAAAACTTTTGTTAATTTTAACAGCGAATTAAATTTAACATCAGATTAGTAACCTTTATAAGACTGGCTGTTAAAATTGCAGTTTGCTGTATAATTGGTTACCTAAAAAAATAAGAATATTTTTCTTTTTAGCATACATACGAGTATCCCCTGTGTATACTTTTAAAAAGAACGCATGGTATATCAGGCTCTACATTCCATTAGGAACAGAAACTGCTCTTGTGGAGCTCTTCGATTCGTGTTTTGTTGTGAATCACTCCACACTGGTTCTATTGTTATTCTTCTTCTTAATATTACTATAGTTGATTGTGTTTTTTTGCTTCTTGTGTTATGCTCCATTCTTTCCTATTCTTAATTTTGTTTTGCCAGTCCTAATTCCTAGTTTTCTAATATCTTCACATACTTGGTCTTCTCATCTTATCTTGGGTGTTCCTCTTGGTCTGTTTTCCATTGGTTTCCAATCCTTTATCGTCTTTATTATTTTTTCTGGTTCTCTTCGTTGTATTATCCGAACCATCTTAACATTTGTGCTTTTATGAATTTCCTAATATCTTCGTCTTCCATTATACGGTTTAGTTCATGGTTTATTAATCTTCGGAAATCACCTTCATTTGTTATTTTTGGCCCTAATTGTTGCCTTGTATATTTTCATCTTAGTCTTTTTACTAAGGGACCTATCCTGCAAAAGCCTTTGGTACTTCTGTTTCCTGTTTGTACACGCTCTGTAATTTCTGCACTCTCTCGTTCGTTCCGTTCAAGATTACACTAAGGTTAAAGTTAACGATATTGTGATAATTACTATATCATAAAAAATTAAATAAAATTGCTTCTAGTAACAATTGTTACGTGTTAAAAACCTATTGTATTAGCGTTGTTAGTTTACATTATATATGGCCATGAATAGACGATCAATTGGGAAAACGCAGTCGAAGCATATAGAAATTAATATCTGAGATGCAAAGGTTTTAAAAAAGAAAAGAAGGTAGGAAAATAATAACGGGTTTTTGTTATCGAATCGGTGACATGAGAAAAACATAGCTGTGCATTAAGAGTTTTGTGGTAAAAAGGTGGTGAACCCCGAATTTCTCGTTCTTCGTTAATGGTATGTTGATACTAACGAAGCGTGTTTGAGGCAGATTTTGAGAGCGGGTATCATTTTCCAAAGGAATTAGTTCCAAGTCATGTTGACTGCTTGAGGAACCACGAAAATCGTTACACAGCTTTTGGCTGTTAGTACAGGGTATGTATAGTTGTTTTTGGAACTATGATTCTATTTTCGTTCGACAAGTTCGGGGCGACGTAATCGTATTAGTTTTAAAATATCTTCCAATGGACTTCACTACGGAGAGACAGCTGATGTTTAGCGGCTATCAGAGTAAGCGTTTAGAAGAGCAGATCATTCTCTTGGTCAGTGATGCATGCTGGTTAAGCTTCTGAGATGCTAGTCTTCAATTCCGCAAGCGTAACGATTACAGATAAGCGAATTAAAGTTAAAACCGTGATATTTCGCATATTTTCAAAAGTAAGAACCGTTTATAACCCCATAATTGTACACTAGCCAATAGATAACTGTGTGTTAGTTATTAGAGTCAGACAAAGTAGTCAAAAAGTTAATTGACGTAATCTTAAATGGGGTGCCCCTTTTAATAATTCGAAATAAGATGAGAGAGGAAATTGAAGCTGACAATTGTTCCCTTTTATGCAACAATAATAAACAAGACTATTAATAAATCTATATAAAGTATCGCTTCTTTCATTTAATCGTTAAAGTTTCAAAGATTGTAATGTGCTATATATACAGGGTATTCCTAAATAAGTGTCACAACAAAACACTGTAGATTCCTTGAGCAAAAATATAATGGTTTAACTCAACTTACCTATATACAACGTTGCTTAGTTTAGCCGCTAGAGGGCCCTAGCAGCACCAAATATACATACTATATTTCTGTAATGTAGATGTGATATTATTTGTCACTAAAATAATGTGAGATATAATGGATATTAGCATGATATTTTAAAATGGGATATGAGCAATATATCAAAGATATATGCAAACAACATCTCTAGGATATTTAAAAATGTTTACATTTAACTGAGATTTTCCATATATTAGGAGGATATTATAAAATAAGATGTAACGGATATTGGATTCCGATTAATAACGGATATCTGCTGTATATTTCGAACTGAGTTGGTTGTGTTGTATATTGCAAATATTAGAATGATATCACCGGTAGATTTTCAAACAAATGTATTTATACAAAATACAAGCAATATTTGCAGGATAATTAATAAAGGGTTAAAAACAATATTTAATTAGGATGTTTACTGTATACAGCGGATTTATTAAAAAACTAGATATAACATCCCTTTACTGGGATATATTACAACTTTTATGATCAAGATGTTATTAACTTTCAGAATATTAATTAAACAGTGCAGTGATAATTTGATACATCTTGTGTATTATTATACAGGGATGCAGTATGCAGGGTATAAATTATTTGTGGAGCAAACTACACGTGGCAATGTTAGTCATAAAATTCTGAGTAAAAACTCTTAATACTCAAATGTTTAATTGGTCTTCATGGGCCCTCACGAGCGGCAAATAAAAAACATGATACCTTTTCTGTTTCAAATATGTGAAAGTATCGTCAAGCAAAGTTGTTCAAAATGTAAAATTATGGTCGCCTACAAAATTTAAGAAATATTGGCTTACTTTTATGAAACCGTGTGTACTAGATGAAGTAGGTACTTTTGTGGTAACACAGTTTCATAAAAGTAGCTCGATATTTCTGAAACTTTGCATGGGGCCATAATTGTATATTTTGAACAACTTTCCTTAAAGATACTTTCACATATTTGAAACAGAAAAGGTACTTTACCTGAAAAAATCATGTTTTTTATCTTCCGTTCGAAGGGCTCATGAAGACCAATTCAAAATTTTTCTTGACTCAGAATTTTATGACTAACATCACCACGTGTACTTTGCTCCGCAATTAATTTACACCCTATATAGAATGTACATGAACATGTATATCGGTGGAATCTGCATTAGTGTACACGAACCTTTCGTATCTGATTATTTTTAAGATTTAAATAAATTATGTGACACTAACATATTGTTCTCGTTGGATTTTTGCCCTAAGATTCGTCGGGAATATCTTCCAAGAAAAGCCTTTCAACGTCCCATGATTAAATAAAGCAAACTGAAGGTGTAATTTAGTAAAACCTGTAAAACTGTAATTAATTATTGAATTATTTTCATAACACTCCAGACAACCGAACTACAAAATGATGGTAGTGTAAAAAAGTAAGAATTTTCAAAAAACAAAGGCACCATTTAGTAAATAGCTCTGGAATGTAAAAGTTTCTTAGTCATAATGACGTCTTATGGCCGTAATTCTTGCAATCATTGTAGAAGATGGTTGAAGATGATGCTTTTAAAAGATTATAGCTAATTAACATGACTTATAGGATACATTTCCAACTTTGGAGATACCCGGCGATCCCAAATATTTTACTTCAACAACAGTAATAACATTTTGATTTGAATGCAAAAAATCTTACAACACTTAAATTTTATGCAAATTAAGAATTTCTAAAAATATGCAGAATCTACAAAACTTAAAATATTTATTGTACATATAATGCATTGATAAATAATTAATTTATACCCATCTTAAGTTTGATAATGTATCACCTATCACTTACGTACTTTAATATAAATCTCTCTATTGTTTTCAATTTAGTATGCTTATTACGTAGTTCGCAAGTGAAGAGGTTAAGTTAATAATGCCTGGGAACGTAAATCGTAGTTTTGAATTAATTTGTTGTTTACAATAATTTCTGTTTTAAATAATTATGTGTTGTTATAATTAAGGCTTGGCTGGGCAGTATTTGATAAAGCCATTAATTCAAATGGCCCATTTTTGCTTAATCATTCTTTAAATCCAAGATCTATTTATTATATTTGCTGACTTTTACTGTTTCTTTTACCTTCAAATGTTAATCGAGTTGTTTGTCATACGCGTACCATTAGATTTTCATAGATAAAAATAAGAAATGCAAATATTTGATTAATGAGAAGTTTTTTCGAGTTTCTAAATAATAATAAATATTTTATCACTGTATACATGTATATGCTACCTACAAGCAATAATACGTTTCTAAAACAAAACTTTGAATGCTAAAATCATAACAATTGAAAAGTGCATTCAAAAAATATTTTAACGGAATAGACATATAGCGAATCCGAAATTTATTCCCGTTTAAAAAGCACCCAGTTACAGAGTAAGACAGAAAACTACCTGCTGCTTTTGTAAGCAGCTTAAAACAGGTACTTAGTTCTTAGAAATAGGATATTTCTTACGAGTTTCTCATAATGCAGGGTGAATTTCTTTCTAGTGTTCAGTTTCGTTTCAGCTTTTGTGTTGCAACTACAAATTTTTGTGGAAGTGCTCAAAAAGTGTTTTTTGTGTTTAAGAAAACCAGTAGAGGTAAGTTTAATTATTAAAAGTATTAAATAGTCTATTACCCCAACCATGTCGTCTAAATATAGGAAAGCAAAAAGTCACTTTATAAAACGAACTATTGCACGGAAGGTTGAAGTTGTTCAAATTTCTACAAATGCTACAGTAGTATTAAATCGAACTATTGATCAACAAGATTCTGCTATAAATTTAAGCACAATTATTAATAATATACTGCAAACATAAAAATTAAGTACATTCATAGGAGTATTCAAATTTACTTATCTTTTGTTTTAAGAATTTCTTTTTTGTGTATCAGACTCAGCTATTATACCTAGTAGGTGGTGAAACAACACACAAGTTGATCTACTTGCAAATGGGAAACCTATCAAGGGCAGAAGCGGCAACATTTTATTCTGGCCTAGGGAAAAAGAAAAAGTTGCCCTTTTGAAGTCTAACTCTATTTGCAGTTATTGTTGGTATGCAAACAAAAGAAATATAGTTTTGAATGAGTTGCAACATCCGGAAGATCTGAACTGTTGAAATGATTCCACCTTTAGGAGGCATTAAGCCAGAAAATTTTAAATTTATGTTTATTGGAACTGTTTTGCTGCTGTGATTTGTAGAACTTATCCTAAAAATTATTTTCACCTCTTAGAAGAACACCCAGACGATCTTGTAATTATAACGACTCGCAACAAGAGTTCTTTGTATGAAAAACGTGATTTTTAGGACAGATTGATGTGACCTTCACGTAAGACACTATGGTGCACTTATTCAAACATAAATAAATATAAAATGTTAAATGAGTAGTATAATTGTCCGTTAACCGTTGAGTCAGTGTCACTCCTAAGAAAGAATTTCCGGAACTAAGTATATTTTCTCTTTTTCTTTTCCTGCATAATCAGTACCTACACCCATTTTTCGTCGGTAATTTGGAAACAGTCCGTAGTTAGTGGCACCCGAAACAAAGCCTATTTGATTTTATAATTAAATTTTGCCACTGCTGCACTTTTCCCATTTTTGTAATGAATTTCCATTGCTTGTTTTTCTAAATATTATATTATAGTAACACAATGGTTGGTGTATGTGGGAAAATTGTAAAATGAACCAAGTAAACTTCAAATTAATGCATATTATGTATTTTTTTCAGATGCTAGTACGCAAAGATACCCCACTACTACTGAGGTGGAAATCCGAAAATCCGTAGCTCTATATCTAGCAAATTCCAAAGATAGAACGCTAAGGCAAACTGCAATGTAATATATATGTGTACAAAACTTTAATAAATGTTGTTGACAATTAGTGTAACAATTTTAATGAAGAATATAATGTTATGATGTTTCTTATACCCACATAATATAATAGACTGTGTTATATAAAAAGCAAATAGCATTAACGCCAGTTTTTTAATATCAACTGAACAGCACCTAATAAAAAACATATAGTTGATAGTGCAAAGAGACATAAACAGGATATTTAACAAAGCATGTTGTTTCAATATTCAGTTTCAGACAAGTCAAATAAATCAAAGTAACTATTGGCTATCGAGCGATTCTTTTCATCTAGCTCACTACTGGGATATTTTGATAATGATGAGAAATGGAAACGTTGGTTGTATTAGAAAAAAGTTGCATAATTTATGGCCTTTCCAAAATCCGTCTTATGCATTTTTTATTTTTCACTAGTTTATGAAATATTGAAAATTGGGTTTTTTGTTTTCTTCAAACATTTAAAAAACATGTATAAGAACACGATTCAGAGAAAAAAATGTATAGCTTCACACATACTCTTTAAATATTGGAATATTTGAAGAAACAAAAATTGATTTTCAGTTGTTTTTCAAGACATTTCAGGAAGTACCCAGCAAATTACAAATCAGTAAACGACATCTGAAAAAGCCTAAATTATGCAACTTGTCTAATTTAACCAATCTCATTTCTCTTACTGTTATCAATTTCCCAATAGCGAGCGAAATGAATAAAATTGCACGGGACACTCAGTTTAGATGGTTTGGCAATATACGGTGTACATTCTATTATAAATAAATTACCGATATTTGTAAGATATATATAGGAGATCTAGGCGACTGGCATCTAGAAAATATTCCTTGCTAATATTGTGTATACACATTTTACAAATATTAAGCGGATAATGGTGAGATATATTCAGAAGATGTGCGCGGTTAACATCTAGAGCATATTGGTTGCCAATATAGTGCGGATATTTGCATGATATCTCCAGCAGATGTACGCGACCTATATCTGGCGAATACCGATTGCTAATATAGTAAATACATCCTTCAAAAATATCTGAGGGATATTTTTAAGATATATTCAGCAGATATCTGCGGTTAACATCTAGGTAAGATCGGCAACAGATATAGTATTGATGTATTTTTATATATATGGCCAATATTTAAAAGTGTGACATTAATTTATCCCATAGACATTACTAACTAATATCCTTGGTATATAGTGTGCTGCTAGGGATGATTATGGGAAACATTATCTAATAAAATGTTTTCCCCGTTTTCTGAAACACACATAATAGTAGATTATGTTATTAGGAGTAAAAGTGATACTTTATGTGGCGAAGCTGAAGTTTATTTAGCCGAACGTCAGTGAGGCAAATAATTCAACTAAGCCACATAAAGTCACTTTTACTCCGAATAACATATACTATTTTATCCGCAAACGTATTTAGGTAAATTTCATTAATACGAATTTAAAGAAAAAGGATGCATCGGCCGGGAATCGCCAACCTCTCTTCTTCAAATAACGCGCTACTGTAATGATATACGAACATACTGAATCACCCGAGCTAATAGCACACGGCCACAGCAGCTGTCACACCATAAACCACGGCGACAGATGCTCCGATCCGCTGCTTAAAGGTTTATTTAAATTAAAACTTTTTCGTACACTTTTTGAAAATAAAAACCGGCCTACGATCTAAGTCTAAAAATTAGCAAAATTTTAAGCCATCATACAATTTAATCGGTCCAGTATCTTCGGAGGAGATAGCGAACAAACATAGAAAGAAAGAAAGAGGGCAACGATTTTGTGTGCGTAGGCAGATCAAGTGACACTTTTACCTCGTCAATGAAGACAAATAAGTTGTCACTTTTGTGACGTTTGCGGATAAAAACTTTTTTTTACAGGTTGTTGTAATTATATACTAGTTTATTCACGGCCCAATTAAGGTTAAACTCGAAAAATGTTTTTTTTTAAATCTAATTTATTGACATTTTAATTTTGACAGATACAGTGTATTTCACTTTACATGAAGACAGCTAAATAACTTTTTCTCCCGACCTGGTATAAAATGAATTTTACTAACCTGATTTTCGACGCTTTATTCCCTCGGGAATAATGACATACGTTAAGTGTCAAAATTCACAAGATAAACGAAATTGTTACCTTGACAACATTACAGTTGCTGTATAACATAGTAGGTAGGTAATTATTAATTTATTTTGAATAAAAAATTTAAATATTTAGATTTACTTTCGAGTGAAAAATTTTGTATGCCTCTGGAGTAAACTTCGTTATTCCCACGACTGAAAATTAGTTACAGTCTCTGGAATAAAACCTTAGTTTACTCCCTTGATGCATAAATAAATATGTTATTTGAGAAGCAATCAATATAAAATATAGCCAACTATAATTGAAACAAAAAATAGCGTTTCAAGTAATGTCATAGTAGGGATTAAGATAGAGCAAAAACGCATTATAAGAAGTTGTTGGAAATCATAAAAAAACCTTAAAACACGAATTTTGCTACAAATTTCTTTTTCAAATTTTTTTATGCAAAGCTCGTTTGAATTACATGGTTCGGTAATTTGTTAAATCTGCTTTACTTATGGTGGAATAAAATTTGTGCATTTTTGAAGTCACAATAACAAATTCCTGATTCCTACCTTCAAATAACAAATTCTTACGGCTCTGCATAAACGCGGTTAAAAAAAAATAAGATTTTGTAGTATTTGCAATTTTGCTCTTGTATCTTAATCGCTCCTGTGACTACTTGAAACGCTACTTTTTATTTAATCATAGTTGACTACATTTTGACTTACAAAATGATATTGCTACAAAAAGATACATCTTAACGGCCTGCAAAGTGGATAAAAAATTTATATTGATTGCTTTAAAAAAAGTTATTTAGCTGCCTTCATGTACAGTGAAACCGCATTCCAGTGACATGCATATACTAATTATCAATGGTACCTAATAAATTTTAAAAAATCATGACAACGGTTGTTGTTTAAATTTTTGGCTCATAATTAAACTCCCTAGGGAGAATTTTGAATTATAATGAATAGGGGAAGTGTGCCTATGATGGACCCCTTAAGGAAACTGCCTCATATTTTTCTTACTTATGGACTTACCGAGTTCTGCTGGGTACCTATTTGCTTCTCATATGTTGTAGATTGTAGTGGGCAAGTACTTTTTCATAAAAAAGTATATGGTGAAATTACATATGCGTTTTGTGAAAAACCTGCAAAGGGGCCATCATAGGCACATATGCGCATATGACGGACCCTTCAGGTTATTCATTAAAAAAGTGTATATTTTTCATAATTTCAAATATTTATTAAACGAAAAACTTATTGTGACTGAACTAAAATTGCACAAATGACACTATATATGAAAGTAAGTAAAATAGGTAACTAAAAAAAATTAAATACACACTTCACACACAAATCTTTTAATTCTATCGTCGACACCAGCGCAGTCAATGTGGCACCAAGACTTACATGCCTGGCAACGAATCCATTTTTCTCTGGACCGCGACTGGGAATATAATTCGTTGCAATAAATGCAAGGTGGATCATCAGAGTCGTCATCTTCCCCCAAAAATTGTTGAAGGGCAAGTTCATCTTCATCACTGGAACTGTTTTGACTTTGAGTAAAAATCTGCTTTTTTGCTTTCCTGGAGTGTTGTTTCCTTGCTTTGGCTAGCTTTTCACCTGCCTTTTCCTTTAGTTCTTCAATTTCTGGCGTTGAATTCAAATATCCTGTTTTTCCACGTTTTCTGCCCTTTTTCTGGCCTGTCACTGCTCCAGCTGAAGGAGGAGGACAAATATCTTTTATTGAGATGTCGAGAACTCCTGCTGAGGATGATGGCGAGCTCTGAGCGGATGGTCCTGGTGATGATTCCTGAGCGGATGGTCCTGGTTGCTGAACATTTTCTGATTTCTGTGGTTGATTTTCATAATTTTCACATTGATTGTCCGGAAGTTGTCTGTCTGTTGTAAGTGATGGAGCAAACTCCCAATCCTCGAACAAATCTGGGTTAAAAGGTTGTATTCCTGTTTTTTTGAAGGCATTTATCGCGTTCAAAGGCAGTGCACTTTTTAAATAAGGTCGGTTAAACAGGCTTGCTATTTTAAATTGTGTTACTGCTTTCCCCGGGTTCTGGCGCAACCACAGTTCGATTTCTTGGCCGTAGTAAGTGTGAAGTGGCCTGAAGAATCCAACGTCCAAAGGTTGGAGATGATGAGAACAATGGGCTGGGAAACAGAATATAATAATGCCGTTCTCTTTTGCAAACTCTAGAGCTTCAAGGCCCTTGTGACTGCCATGGCCGTCTAGTAGTAACAGAACCTTGTTGTCCTTGGATGCCTTCGTATACCTCAAAAAATGCTTTAACCACTTAGAAAAAATTTCAGTGGTCATCCAACCTTTTTCTTGGACAAAAGATATGCATCCAGGAGGTGCATCATTCATGAGTTCCTCCTTCATCCTTTGTCGGGGAAAAATTAGAGCCGGCGGTACAAACGTTCCAATGGCATTCATGGAACAGACTACGGTCACATGTTGACCACGTTCTGCGCTACTAAGAGCACCAACTTGTTTGCGACCTTTGGCAGCGTAGATTTTTTGGGATTTCTTTTGTACCGTCGTTAAACCAGACTCGTCCATATTATATATGTTTTCTGGGGGAAAGTTATATTTGTCCAAAATTGCAGCTAACGCTTTGAAATAGGCGCGTATGTTAGGCTTATTAAAAGCCTGGGCCCTGGCCAAAGAAGTATTTTCAGGGCTTCTTAAAGATATTCGTGGATTACGCTTTAGGAAGCCTCTGATCCATTTCCATCCAGCCATTCTGGTTTCTTGGTTAAAACTATGATCAATTCCATTTTTTTCGGCCACTTCAAACACCAGCTTACGCAAATCTTGACTGGTAAGACCAAAAAACCGTGTTTCCATGTCTATAATATGTTCGGCTATTTCATTTTCTACTGGTTCAGAGAATGTTGGTCTTCGCCCTCCTAAGTCACCCTTAGAACTTCCCTGTTGCGTAGAAAATCTTCTTCGTAACGTAGTTTTCGGGACATTAAAGGTTTTGGCCGCCAGCTTAAAGCCCATGCTTTCTTCTCGAACGCTTTTAAGAGCTTCTTCCATATCACGTTCCTCCCATTGTTGCCTCTTTGAGGTAGCCATGTCTGCAAATACTAAAATCCGTAATAGTTATAGTTTGAGTAAGTGTAAGTAACATACATTACATTCGCTTTCCTATGATGGCCCCCCTAGTCCATTATTAGAAAACCCTTGGGGGTCCATCATAGGCAGTTGCGCATAGATCTACTTAAAACCTGGTAACTACGGTTTTGTTTACTCTAACCCTAAATTCAAGTACATCAATCGACGCGCAATATGCAAATCTACTTTACACATAAAAAGCAGTTGTCAGCTAAGCTTATAGTAGAAGCAAAATACTAAATATCAAGTCTATTTTGTTAGATCTAGACTTACCAATTTCAACTTTATTTTATAGTTTCAGTCCCACAGTGTGCACGTGTCTGAAAGTTGATAACTACTGACAAATGCACTTGTTGCACAAGTCTAGCACGGTGGTAGGGCGATGAGCGCGCGCTATTTAAAAATGTAGCTGGTGGGCCATCATAGGCAGGGGGCCGTCATAGGCACATTTCCCCTAATGTAGGGAATAATTTGTTATTTCTGATACGATTTTTGTTCCATAGAAATTGATAAATTCTCCCGGTCGTGAAAAAAAGTACTCTAATTTGTATTTTCATCTTTTCACAATAATTCCAAATTTCTTACAAATGGTAATTGATAGTCAATAAAAAATTGGTTTAAGTAACGAACTTACCGTCGCTGAGACTCCTCACAGTGCCACAAGATCCTCCCATATTTTAAAACTTTTTGCTTCTTAAATTTGAAGTCATTTACGACCAACATTTTTTTACCTCGTTGGCTGTAGATGAAGTCGATAACTAAGGTTTCCATCTTGCACAACTTGCTGAACTAACGAATTGTGACAAACTGATGAAATCGAAGGGTAAACGAGTCAATTTATACTTTGGAGTTTGTCATTAAATACGTTTTGTGTTTGAAGAATGCATATCATTAACGGGAATTATCATTAACGGGAATTATCATTAACGGGCATTATCATTAACGGGCATTAACATTAACTTAACATTTTCGATAAAACTTACTTTGATGTTGCGTCCGCAGATATTGCATTTTATAATGAATTTGAGTGAAAATCCCTGTGTAAGCAAAGAGCACAGGGATATCTGCCGATAATCGCAAATGGCATGTAATTAGGCAGCAGGTAGTCGAGTTACGAGTTCACCGGTGTCGTAAAGGTACATTCAAAATTACCTGACTTTTTTCCATTACCAGTTGGTCGGTTGATAAGCCTAAGGCTTAAATTTTGTTACGAGTTTACAGCCACCCAGAAAATCATCCATTAACAGGAGTCATTAATAAACGATTTTAGAAAATAAAAAAATCGTGCATTAATAAGGGCTATTAATGAACGATTTTGTATGCAATAACGAAACCCATAAACGATCAACTGAAAACGTATTTTCGGTCAACTAGGTAGGGACCCTAAAACATAAAGATTTCAATAAATCTCCGAGCATGAGTTTTTCCATGATTACAATACTTCCTTGCTTTAAAGGAGGAAAGTAAAAACAAAATACACGAAATTTCTATACCTAGTTAAGTTATACAGTGTGATTTTTTAAAAACTCAATTGCAGCAGGTTCTGGATAGCCTGAATCAGTTGGCAATACTGGAATGCATTGTTGGTGACACTGTAAGTCTATGTCAAATTCGAGGTTAGCAGGTTAGGTTTTGCGTCAGTCATATATTTTCTTACTTCTATGTTGCTAGTAGGGTCCGGGAACGGGCGAAAACATTACGGCGCTGACATAGTCTCACTCTGAACACTACGCGTCTCGTGCACATGCCTGAGAATTCGAACTCTTTAGATGCGAATTTTAAACTTGACCGTGAGGTTTACTTACCCACCTCGCTGGACGACGCTTGCGCACAGCTCGCCAAGTGTGTAGAAGAGTTGGTTGTCTGTCTCGCTCAGGCCGTGACCGCCTCACTTACAGGAGCTAGCAATATAGTACTATTAAATATATGCGCAAAACATAAACTGCTAACCTCGAATTTGACATAGACTTACAGTGTCACCAACAATACATTTCAGTATTGCCAACTGATTCAGGCTATCCACAGCCTGCTGCAATTGAGTTTTTAAAAAATCACTTGGGGTGTTCAAATATTTTGTTTCTGATTTTTGGGTATTAAATATGTACAGTATTCAACATCTTCAAATGTAATCATTTTGAATTCTTTAATGAAATACTCTGTCCATTTTTAAAGCCCTTTTAACGAGCTCTCTTCTCATATCTTATTGCATACCGTTCAACCGTTTCCAGATTTAATTTACTCCTGCATTTCTGGTTTTTTCATGTTTATTATTTCTTGTGTCAGCAGTGGCTGAATATTTATTTTCTAAACTTGTTTTCTTTTTGTTGCACTCGGGGAGTTCAAGTGTTTAAATTACCATTGTAACGGCTCTTGTTTATTGTCCATTAAAAAAAAGCATCTTAAGGGTTCAATGATTTGTTTTTTTTTAATTCATACACAAATATCTGAATAACGCTTGAATTTAGGGGCAGGAAATAAACTATCAGAAAAAATCTCATTAACAATTCTATTCAAAAATACCGACATATTCAAGGTGTTCCTTTTTAAAAGATCCTAAATGTTTTGCTTACTTTCTTATTCAACTGTTTTCTGTTACAACTGCTTAAAATTCAGACGGTGAAATAAAAAATTCAAGTTTTATTTAAAATGGCGCATTTGTTAGAACAGAACAAATCAAACTTCATTGATTGTTCACTTGCTTCTTGTACTGTACTAAATATAGCACGAGTTTTAAACTTCATGCAATGAAAATATTTTCTGATAAAAGAACAAGAAGAAAATATTTTCAAAAAAATAGTAGCAATAACAAACAATAATATGATTTAAAGATTTATCTAATTTTAAGGGTACCAAAATTTACACTGAATTTAAAGTAACTTTAACGATGCTTAGTTTTTGAACACTTCTCTAGTTAGGATCATAGCTATTTATAATACAACTGTTAAAATTGACTGTTTATTGCACAAGATAAGAAAATTATCAAATGAGGTCGTAGATCGAATTTGATAACGTGCCAAGTAACACTTTTTAATACGAGTTTGCAAACAATATTTTTTCTATCATCGTAACAGAAGTGTAAAATTTAAATCAGTGAAACTTTTTCTGTCACAGACATTCTAGGTTATGTTGGCATACAAATTGACGACAAGAGTGCGATTTGTGTTTTTATTGCACTCTATCGTGGTGATTACATTTACTTTTAATACTATCGTTAGTAGTTATTTACGGTGCAAATATTGTACATATAAATCACGTGTGGGTTAGGGCCTATACAGGGTGATTTATAAGTATGATCATTAAATTTAAGGATAGTTAGAGAGGATCAGGCAGAACAACTTTTCATGATATACTATACCTCTAAAATTGATAATAATAGTGCAAAAAAATAAAACATTTAGTTGCGGATTGACGATCCCTAGAATGTATAGTATGATCAAAAATTAATCTCATCTAGTATAGCTATAGAATTGTTCCTAATTTATGAATGCAGCTATAACCCACTTAAAAATGAATTGTCAAGTTTGACATTTAAGTGCATTCAGAAATTAGAAAAAATTCCATAGCCATACTAGATGAGATTCATTTTTGATCATACTTTATTTAACATATAATATAAGTTAGTACAGGTGGTTGCAATACGTCTGAATACGAATAAATTCAGAAGCAAAAAGTTGTTTGAGTATTTCAATCATCCTTGGTGCAAAAAGGTTAATGTACACCTATATGATTTACCTAATAAAGGTTTTGGTATTATAAGTGGTTTTCAAAGATTTGTCCAAGACGCTAATGTGATGTTTTCCATAAACCAGTAATTTTTAGTGAAACGTACTTCTAATAAGGTCGGTATACACCCATTTAATTTGATGGTCATACTTATGAATCACCCTGTATAATTTAACTGAATTCGACATAATTATTATGCCATAATATGGAGGGGTTAGATAAAAGTAGTTTTTTTAACACTGGTATCACACAATGGCATTTTTAATTCCTTTTATAATAAAGGAAGTATTGGATTCACCCCAAAAAATCGAAATTGAGTTTTCAACAGATCTTCACGTTTTAGAGTCCCCTGAACCCAAAAAACATATTTTTTTCATTGGTCTGTCTGTCTGTGTGTCTGTCTGTGTGTCTGTCTGTCTGTGTGTCTGTCTGTGAACAGAATATCTCAAAAACGGAAAGAGGTATGACGTTTAAACTTCATATACAAGTTTTGTGTACTATATAGATGCGACAGTAAGCTCTTGAAGAAAATCGCCTAACCGGAAGTAGGTGTTTACTCTTGTGATTTTTCAGTTTTTTTCGATTTTTTCAAAAACGGCTCTAACGATTTTTTTTAAACTTTACATTTTTATTACATTTTTAATGCGTATTGATGTGAGATAGGTGATTTTCCAGTTGAATACTTCTAAAATGGGTTTCTTCTATTTTAAATAGAACACCCGGTATATTATTACATTCTTGAATTCAGCTTAAAATTCTAGAGAAAATTTGTCTCTTGAACTAACACTCTATTTTGTACCGGTTTTGTAAAATTTGTAAATTTTGAAAATTTTTGACAAATGCTTAAAAATTTAAAATCAAATTTTTGGCTAATTATAAGATCACTGTAAAAGAAAGTTGTGTGCGTGTATCACACCAGATTTTTAACTTTGAAATCAAATGTTAAAAAGCCTACTTTTTAAACGATCGTAGAAAAAGTATACAAGACATAGGCAAGTCCTGCTCTTGAAGATAAAAACTGCAGTCGCCTAGTTTTATAGCCATTTGTAAATACGGTATCTCGCAGTATAGTCAGCGTACAGTTTGATTTATGTACGCTGGTATAGTCATCTACGTCGTTTCTGTCAGACAAAATTCGTCTTACGTAGTGGATCCATTGCAGAAACTCAGCTAATATAAAATCATCTTTTACTTTTTCACACTTTAGTATGGGTTCATCTATTTCAGATTCTGATATTTTATCACAGAACCTTCAAATTCTTTCGGGGAAACCTGTAACCCCTAGAGAGCGCGTCCCCAGGTGGCGGATCGGGGAACGCCCGCCAGATATGGCGGGTAAGAGGAAAATAAAATACACCAAGTCCCAACAGCAAATTTAACGAAAAAGATGGACTTAAACACGGTAAATTTGGTGGAAGAGGCACCTTGTCTGGAAGGATATCCAGGCCTAGCCTAAGGAAGTGGCTGAATACCTCAACGGTCGTATGAGCGGAAGAGGCACCACTGCTAGTGGGGCTAATACATTAAGAGGTTAGACGTTGAGCCTAAAGATAGCAGACCCATCAAACGTCTTACCCTTGCAACATGCCAGTAACATGTTAGGGGGACACCAAATCCTACTAAAAAGTCTCATAAGATCGGCCAGACGGACACAACGAAGACGAACCAAGCAAGAAACTGGCACAAAAAGCTAGGAATAGCAAAAATACTTGAAGTAAGTGTATGGAATGTTAGAGGACTTACTCATAAGGAATTCGAATTAGAAAATGAATTAAAGACCATGGACATTGCCAGCGGTAATATCTGAAACCAAGAAAAAATTACAAGGCTCGTTAGAACTTGAACAGTATGTTCTACTGTATAGCGGAGTAGGCCAGGATACGTGCAGCGGCAGGGTCGCTATTCTATTAAATAGATAATGGAAACATAACATTCATAGCTGCAGCTTTATAAACGAAAGATTACTAGTGTTACGAATAACAACATTAAGAGGCTACACCACCCTCATAGGTGTATATAGCCCTGAAGAAGGTAGAACAAAGGACAATTACGAATTCTACGAAAATCTACAACTCGCTCTAAACAAAGTAAACAAGTACGATAGCATAACCATTGCAGGAGATTTTAACTCTCGAATAGGAGATACGCCAATAGAATGTATTATGGGTAGATATGGAGAAAACACCTTAAACAATAATGGACAAACATTAATCAAATTTGCCATATTTAACGATTTAAAAATAACAAATGCGTACTACCCACACAAAAACATACACAAGTTCACATGGAGCACTAGAGGTAGACAGTCAATAATTGATTATACGTACTGGTTAATAAAAAATTATCAGAACTGGTACAAGACACCAGAGTATATCGAGGTCCACATGTAAATTCAGACCACTTCTTAGTAGTAACAAAAATTCCTGTACCTTTTAGATGGAAATACAATACAACCACAACAAGAATAAACGTTTAGAGTTAACCTGCTACAAGACGAAAGTATACGAACACTATATCAGAACAAACTAACACTATACTTACAACAAAATGTAATGTCATTTTAATTTTATTTCGCTTTGATAATTTTTTTTAGTACGGCCCTGTGGCCCCGAGATTATAATTAAATTTATTCCGGCAGGCAGAATGCCGCGACGTGCATATTCCTTTGGTAAGCAATTCTTTAAAATACTGTATAGCTGATCGCTTGTACAAGGCCAAGTGACTTTCTTTCTTCGAAACTAGATTACAAAACAATACCTTCTTAGCTTCTCGAATTACGGCCCCAAGCTCGCTGGAAACGTTTAAAATAGTCAAATGTTCTGGATTTTTCCTTTACCAAATACATACGCAACAACTTGAGATCATTGTGGAATTTTCCTTTGTGAGCTGTGCCTTGCGGTGACGTAATTCGCTGTCGTTTCATTATTGTTTGATCTGAGTTTCCCCACGAGTTCTTTGCAAGATTTCTTTTTAGTGGTGCAATAATGGGACAGAAAATTTAGCTGATAATGGTGGAAGTGAGATGGATTCATTCCGACGCGGGGGGCCGTTATCAAGCCCCGTTCATTCAAAATGAATTGTCGCCCAGCTCCCCAGTACAACAGACGTGAATGTATTGTGACCGCCGGTCGCCGCAAAGGCCATCGGCGGGGCTCGTTGACGAACTTAAAGTTTCGCGTTTGGTTTTTTTTTGTGACGGAATTATTGGTGCCATTTTGACGATTTGGACGGGCCGAATTATGAAGAAAGTTTACTGAAAGTTTTGGGCCGTAGTGTGACCGACGTAATAATTTGAGGGGCGAAGTGTTTATTTTCGTTTTGGCGTTTTTGCTCACCTGCTTGTGAGAAAAAACATTTTGCTTTATTGCACATTCAAGAAGACACCTCTCGATTAAGCCTCGTAAGTCCTCGCACCTAGTGAGAAGAATTGCATCTCCAAATATTGTTTGCGTCGTGCCACTCGTAACGCTGCCCTTTTGACATCTCCTGTGAGGAACTTCTTCATTTCGGCCGAATTTCGACTTCAACCTTGTGGGTGCTGCCCTCGTCGCCGCTAAGCCTCATCAGGTCCGGCTCAGTCACCTGCCATCCCCTAAACAGTATGTGATCTGGCTGAAAATAAATTTAATGTAAAATTTATACTTTCCTTTATTAAATGTAACACGGGAGTGCCGCAAATATCTATAGTGTGCGCCACATTTTATGATACTTTTGCGCTTGCGAATTCATATCGCCTCATTATTTGCGTATAGTTGAGGGAATTACCCCTGTTATGTTTTTGGTATGCAATAACTTGTGTATTGTAATTTAGTGGGTAAGATAACTTCTTTTGCTGGGAGCCCCTATAATTTTCAGTTAGGGTGTAACATTTTTATGTCCGACTTGTGGCTTTGTTTATGTGTGTTGGATTATTAAATATTAATATTGTCAGAATCAGTTTATTTATTTGATTTAATTCTGAAATCTGGGGTCCTCAACCCGTACTCGCGAAGGCCGAGTGTAGTCAAATGTAAAGCTAAAACATGTGCTATTACTGAACAAACCTGAAGAATATCGGCTTGAGTTAATGTTCAAACCTTTCAGAAAGGTACCGATAAGGTAAGTCTTTTGAGGTCACCCTGTGTGTACCTGCCGACTTGGAGGGAGTTTAGTGGACGGCAAAGAGGCGGCTTGCATCTAACCCGGCGAATTTCTCTCAGCCCCCGTGACGTTTCTCGTTTTGGTCACGAGAGCTTCTCATCCCCTAAAAACGAGTGGCGCTCTGGGTATTATTTTGAGCAAAAGTATAAGGTAAGTGCCCTCGGTTTTGAGTGAGCTTTCGAACCACCCCTTCCTGATTGAGATAAGCAGAGGGTAACAGGAACACTTCCATCTGTTCCGACACATTTTAAGATCTGTGTTATTGCAAAAACCGGCGAACCCTTCACTTTTTTTTTATTTTGTTTTTTAGAACGACCCATGTCGATTGAGTTAAATAATCCTGTAACAAAAAGCCAATTAGTAGAAACATAAACCAAGAATGGGAAGACATTAAATTGCAGTTCACCAAACCGCTAAAAAACAATAGGGAAAAAAACTAAACGAAGTAACAACAAAAGATTGAAGATTTGGAATGATAAAATAGCTCAATACATTATAGACTAAAAACGAGCATACTTAATGTACCTTCACTCAAGGACTCATTGCATTCATTCATCCCTCCACCTTGTTCTGTGTTGGACAATTCGTTTCCATGCTAGGCTAGCGTGTCGCTTCAGGTCGTCTACCCATCGCATCTGTAGTCTTCCACGTGTTCTCTTTCCTAACCATGGCCGTCAGTCTAAGACACTTCTGTTCCACCTATCATCTGTTTGACGAGCGTTGTGTCCTGCAAAGTGCCATTTGAGTCGAGCTGTTATTTCTCTTACATCTGTAAGTTTTGTCGTTTGGCGTATCCACGAATTTCGTTTTTTGTTTTTAAGTGTTATGTTTAACATTTGGCGTTTCTTGGCTTGTTGGGTCTTTATTAATTTATCTATATTTCTACTTATGAGGGTCCAGGTGTGTGCTCCATAAGTTAAAACGGGTAGTATGCAGCTATTGAATACTTTTGATCTAAGGTGTTGGGGTATCTTACTATTTCTCAATATATATTTAAGTCTACCGAAGGCCTAATTTTGTTCTTCTTTTAATTTCTATTTCTTGATTGTCTTTTATGAGAGTGATCTTGTCCGAGATATACATATTCTTCTACTTATTCTAAAGTATTATTTTCTAGTTCCATATCTAAGTGTTACTCAATGTTTGTCATTATTTTGGTTTTAGTTTTGTTTATCTGTAATCCTACTCTCTTGGAGGCTTCAGTTAGTTCGTTGAGCATGGAATCTAATTGATCTTTATCTGTGGCGAATAATATGATGTCGTCCGCGTACTTTAAGTGAGTTAAGTGTCTACCATTTATGTTTATACTCTTTTCCTCCCAATTTAATCCTTTGAAAATGTCCTCGAGAGCCATTATAAATAATTTGGGAGATATTGGGTCTCCCTGCCGAACCCCTCTTTGTATTGAAATTGGTTCGGTTTCCTCTGATAGGTTGATCGTTATTGTTGTTTTTTCGTATATAGCTCGAATGAGTGTCATGTATCTATGATCTATCCTGGAGTTCCATAGGGTTTGTTGTATTGCCCACGTTTCGATACTATCGAAAGCCTTTTCAAAGTCTATTAGTGCCACGTATAGAGGAAGATGGTATTCGTTTACTCTTTCTATTATTAGTTTAAGTGTTAATAAGTGGTCAACTGTACTGAACCCCTTCCTGAATCCAGTCTGATCGTCGAATAGGTACGTTTCTATTTTATTATTTAGTCTTTTCATTAGTATTCTGGACAAAAGTTTATACACTTGTGACAAGAGTGTTATAGGCCTATAATTCGCTAGGTCTGTTTTGTCGCCCTTCTTGTATAGTAGTATAGTTATAGCTTCTTTCCACTCATATACTATCTTTCCCATCTCCAAACATTTGTTAAATAGTATTTTCAACGCCCTTATAATTTCGCTTCCCTCTTCGCTCAGTAGTTATTTTGTTAGATTGTCTTTGCCGGGAGCTTTTTGATTTTTCATTTCATTCAGCGAGTTTATTATTTCTTCTTCTTGTATGTCTGGTAAATCCTCAGGATTTACGTTCATTACTTTATTTTTCAGCTTTTCTTTCGTTTAATGGGGGCTTTTTCTTGGGAGTTGTATAATTCCTTGTAATATTCTTGTACTCTTGTTTTTATTTTTTTATTTTCCCTTACTTCTTCTCCTTTTTTGTCTTTTATGGCTATTTTTTTTCTACCCAGGGTGGGTTACAATACTTTCATGTTTTGATCCTCCATGACTTGTTGGATTTTTTCATTTTGTTTTTGAATTTTATTTTGTTTTATGGTTTTTCTTATGGTTTTATTTAGTTCAACAAATTCAACAGTTCTTTGTTTGTTCGATTGTGTTAATTCTCTTCTTTTTCTGAGCATTTATTTCACTGCTGTGGAAAATATTTCAGTTGATTTCGTTTGTTTTGCTGTTTTGCTCAAGGACTATTGAAGACCAAATCGAATATCAATATCGAAATGCCATTGTAAGAAGAGAAGTACGAAAAATAAAACGTGAAAGCTGAGACAAATATGTAAGTGACATTGAACACAATTTACATGGAAGACAAGATACAGCGTATAAAATTCTTAGATATTTAAATAATACTACAGAAGACAACCTAAAACTGAATACAATTGACAAAAAACATGGCTTACGTATCTTAAAAACTTATGGACGCAAGTGGATGACGAAGAATGTACAATATATGCACAAATTAATGAATACGTAAATCCCATTACAATGGATGAACTTCTAATAGCACTTCAGCATTCTAAGAATAAAAAGTCTCCTGGTACAGATGAAATAAATATTGAACTAATTAAGTACACCCAAGGTCAACTACATATTAGACTATTAAGTTTCTTAAATATTTGTTGGCGATATGGACATATTCCAGAGAAATAGAAGATTGCAATGGTTACACCTATATTTAAACATGAAGATCGAAACAACTGTGATAATTATAAAGACATCAGTCTGCTAAACACCTGTTATAAATTGTGAACTGTTTTATCACAAAACGCCTGAATACAATAACAGAAACTATATTGTTGGAATCTCAACATGGGATTAGAAAGGGTAGATCCTGCACAGATTGTATATTTACACTAACGCAACTAATAGAGAAGAGGATTTAATCTTCCTACGTATATCGTTTTTGTAGATTACAGAAATACTTTCGACATCAACAGAAACAAATTATGGGAAATTATGCTAAACAAACGAATTCCACAACATTTAATTCGAGTAATCCAAAACATATACGAAGATAACAAAATAACGGTAAACTTGAGAAATGGAACTAAACACCATACAGAAATAATAATTAATCGTGGAGTACGACAGAGATGTTTCTCCGAATGGTCTTATTCCTCCAAAATCCGGTCCAGCTGCCCAAATAGCCCTAAATTTGGATTCGGCTCGAAGGACTAATGATTCTCCAATTGGTCTTACTCTTACAAAGTCCGGTCCAGCTGCCCAAATAGCCCAAAATTTGGCTCCGGCTCGAAGGACCAATGTTACCTTCCCAATATCCAATTCGAAAGGTAGAATTTTATAGTATTGCAGAACCAGGTTGTTTTTTGACAGAAGATGGAACTTGTTGGTTGCTATAAGATGTAACGGGTGTTGGTCCGGTTTTACCAACCTTTTACAGACGATCTTGGCTTTCGTCTCTCGTTACAAATGATCATACTTCGAGTGTTTAAAGTATATTGATTTAAATTAATTATACAGGAGCTTATATACAATTAAATGTGTGTCGTGTTTTTAACCTATTATTAACATACACTAAGAAAACACGATAGTATGCACTTAGTATAGCGTAATCGTATACATTGTTCGCAATTCGACCTAGTACACTTCACATAATGCAAACCTTGTCGAAATGCTCGCTGTAGTAATTTGTAATTTGATCTAGTGCGTCGATAAAACTACCGAGTCTTTGTTTACAAACACTTATCTGGCACGCGCTAAACAGCTCTTCTGGCCTAATTACGCGCACTTTTGTGTTTACACAATTTCAGTTAATTTTACACTGTTTTTGTTAAATTATTATTATTATTATTATTTATTAAGTAAGCAGGCGGCTAGGCCGATTTTTGCTTACTGTCAGAAATTTACAATATAGATATACGTTGCAGTTGTAGTTAGCAACAACTGAAAAAAAAATACAAATACAAAAATAACAATACAGCGATCGCAATAACATCATCGAGAACAATAATAATCATCCAATAAATTTTTAAATAAGTTTTTATTTTCACTTAGCACTATATTCGCTGGCAGAGAATTCCAAGAGTTTTGCACACGGTTAGACAAAAAGTTTTTTCTTGGTAGCTTGTTGCATCGATCTAAGACTAACTTGTATGAATGACCCCGTAAATGAACATTCTGGCTGAACGTAAAAACACCCACCGAACAAGAATAATAACCCGACACAATTTTATAAGTTTCAATGAGGTCTCCACGCTCGCGCCTTTGTTGCAGGGTAGTCAGACCTAGCCTAGATAGTCGGTCTTCATACGATAGGTTCCTCAGAGCTCGAGGAATTTTCGTTGCTCGTCTTTGCACTTTTTCAATTAAGTCTATGTCCTTCGCAAAGTAAGGTGACCAAGCTGACAATACATTCTCTAGTATTGGACGAATATATACCTTATAGATCTTCAGCATTAGTTCTGGAGTTATATCTTTAAAAGCACACCTCACCAAATATAACATGACATTAGCCTTTTTCACTATAGATGTGACATGATGGGACCACTTCAGATCTGCAGTCATGGCGATGCCAAGATCTACCTGCATGTCTACTTTTGTCAGCGTAATTCCATTCAAAATGTAGTCCAGTTTCGGATTATTATAGCCTATATGCAAAATATTGCATTTATCGGCATTCAACGTCAGCAACCACCTCGAGGACCAGAGTTCCAGTTCTTTTAGGTCCGCTTGTAACACATCTGCATGTGTAGCCGGGAAGTTAAAAAGTTTAGTGTCATCCGCAAAGAAGGTTGGATTGGAACGTAAGCAGCTTGAAAGGTCACTCACATATATGAGAAAAAGCAAGGGCCCCAGAACCGAACCTTGTGGTACGCCACTCAATACCGAGTAAGTCTGTGATAATTTACCCTCTATTTTTACTTTAAAATGCCTGTTCGTTAAGAAGTCTTCCAACCACCTCAATAAGTTTCCTCGTATTCCATAGTGCTCCAACTTGTAGATCAACCTCCGAATGGGTACACGATCGAAGGCCTTCTCAAAATCAATGTATACAACGTCGATTGCCTTGCCTTCATCGAAGGCTCTTGTCCAGATTTTGAGATTCACCAACAGATTAGTTGCAACTGATCTTCGAGGCATAAATCCATCTTGTGTATCGGGTATCACGTGATTTGCAATAAGAAAATGTATAAGCTCTGCTGCTATTATTCTCTCCATACACTTTCCTAGCACTGATGTTAGGCTCACAGGTCGATAGTTTTGGGGTGACAGCTTATCTCCCTTCTTGTAAATAGGAATTACGGTAGCTTGTTTCCAGGGTGCTGGGACTCTCGATTGCTGTAGAGATTGCTTCATTATGGAGGCTAGTGGACCGCACAGAGTCGCCGCACAAGATTTAAAGAAATGTGGTGACGGCTCGTTATGACCAGGACTGGAGTGCGAATTTAGCGCGCTCAACTGTTTGTATACTAAATCTTCGTTAAACTCTATTGAAGTGATGCTCGATGTTACTCGGGTAGAATTTGTCAAAGAAGGGAAATATTCCATAGTTTCACGAACATATGCACTGTGAAATTGTTTAGCAAACATCTCGACTACTACACTGGGGTCACTCCGTAATTCATCATCATCTAACCCTCTTAGAACAACGGGTAGTGTTTTAGATTTTCGAAGTCGTTTAATATATTTATAGAAGTTCTTAGGTCCAGTATCCACTAAGCTCGCTTCATATTTACTCCTAGCAGTTCTTAATTCTAATCTTAAAATATTTGCATAAACACGATATTCATCGTAATCCGATCGTAATTTGGTACGTTGATACCTGTCCCACAATCGACGTTTTTTGTGTATGTTAGATTTCAATTTTGGTGTAATCCACTGCTTCTCTGTGATTATTCTAAATTTATCTTCAGGAACGAGTGTTATAGCCAATTCTAACAATCTGTAGAATTCCTCTAAAGATTCGTTCACATTTTCTGATGACTGAAATCCACTGGCCAGTAAACAATCGTTTATATTAGCATAGTTGGCCTTAAAATAATTTCTTCTGGGCGACGTAGCCAATAGCACTAGATGGTCACTGATTCCAATTGGGGGTAGATAATTTACAAAAGATACGAATTCATAGTCTGTAGCAAGAATCAGATCCAACAATGACGGTTTATCATTGTTGCGATATCGAGTGGGCTGCTGAACCGGTTGCTTCAAGTTACAATTCAAATACATGTCTATAAAAAATGTTGCAGCATTGTTTGACTTGGTTACAGATGCGTTTGACCAGTTGATGTCTGGAAAGTTGAAATCACCAAGTATCAGTAGGTTAGGATTATGTTGGGCAGCATTATATAGTGAGTTTAACATAATCGTATCCTTTTCTGGAGTGGAGTCTGGTGGAGTCCATGGTCAAACAAAAGTTTGAACATGCCCTATGTTACCTTCGTTGTTTAATATATATATATCCACCAAATTACTGACGAATGACAAGAAGGTATAAAAAGATATTTCACTATAAACAACTCTAACCTAAATACAATTTTATTTGCTGACGATCAGGTAGTCTTAACAAACACTGAAAATAATTTACAATACTCTGTACACAAATTAAACACCATTACGAAGAAATACAACCTAAATATATCAGAGACAAAAACAAAAGTGCTAGCTTTCAAAAGTGATGAACCAATAAGGGCCAAGTTTATTGTAGAAAATAAAACGCTTGAACAAGTGAATCTCTTTAATTACCTGGGGTTTAACGTAACATACACCGAAAATAAAGATGTCTATAATAAATTAAATAAATTTAGATTCATGTGTGGTACTATTAAAATACATTTAAGATCAACCAGCAGAGAAACAAAATTAAAATTTTATAAGGTTATGGCCGTACCTGCTCTCCTACATGGATCAGAAAATTGGACGTTTACCCCCAAAGATAGAAAACTAATTGAATCTACCGAAATGAAATTCTTAAGATACGTGGCCGGTTACACTTTGATGGACCAGAAAAGGAATGAAGTGATACGTCAGGAACTAAATGTTTTTAATACAACTAAAAAATTGGACCAATACAGAAATTACTGGATGGAACATATAACCAGAATGGACGATTGTCGTATCACTAAACAAATTCTGCAATACAGACCACAAGGGAGGAAACGATTAGGAAGGCCAAAGAAACGCTGGAAAGATCAGTTTACATGAGACCGGAACAAACCAATTAGGTTTAACCCTGGAAGATGATGATGATGATGAGAACCTTTAAATTAATGACCAGAAACATCAATTCACTTATTAGAAAATTGTCGTTTCTTTGGTTGTTTTATTTTCTTCACATTATTTTGAAACACAGCTGGAATGTTAACCTTCTTATTAGTTTAGTCCTTAACTGTTACTGCTTCGTTTTAGACTAGAACACCTTTCTCTGAGTTGTTAATAATCATGCTACTGTTCCTTTTTTTCTGCGTTTTAATGTTAGTTTTTTCGGCTACATATTAAAATAACCACGAACCTGTTCAGGTGAAATAGAAGTATTTTTTCGGTTTGCCTTTGTTTGACACATTTATGCTACCATCATAGCTTTTTCTTCTTCTGTAGGAAAATTTCGATCTAAACTTCGAGTTGATTCTGCAACTGGAATTAGAGTAAGTTGAAAGCGCTGACTAAAGGCCCAGCATAATTTTAATCAGGTCAGTCACAATCTCTTACTGCAGACGATAGAAAATCAGTTTATGTGAAAATTTAGTCATTGGATGAGTGAATGCCGCAAATTCAGCAATGATATTTACTGGAGTAAACGATTTTCCACACACTCGGCAACATTGCATATGGTTAACGGCACACCTAGATGGCTTAATTGCTAAGATTCGCATGCAGCATTGCATTGTGCCTTGAATGGTTCAAACACGGAAACATCTAATGGCTGCAATTTATTGCTACAGTGTGGGGGTATATTAGCTCCAGCTACACGAGCCTTTTCTACGATGGTAATATAGATGTGGTTTTCATGATTATCAGAACCTAACAATGATGAATCATTTTACTGCTTCCCGAATATTTAATAAACTGATCCATCACTTCTGGGAATACTCCAATTGCATCCAACCTGAGAGGTTGGCGAGACCAAGAGTCCCTGATGGAGCGCCATTTAACATGTGGCTTGTAAATTTCATATGAGAATATCATCACTAGTGATAAATATGAGCCAAAAACAGAAGTTATTTCACAAAATGTCATTAATTGCCCACGTTTTTCACTAATACAGCTGCTTACTTTCTTTTAAGTGTAGTGGTGCTGGTTTCATATAAATCGTAAATACGAGAGCCATTAGCTATGACTAGATAACGTTCTAAGATGTATTTAAGCTTCAAAAAGAATTCTTCTACGTTATGTCCATTAAAAATATTAATCTAGAACGATTGCATGATTCGGGCTAACTTGTGCTTAGATTTGGCCATCTTTTCATAAATGCCCTGCTGCCTGCGACTGAGGCCAAAATTACGGATTTCTTTGTTGCTTTTTATAGCGCACTAGCAAGCAGGTTTGCTAACATTAACAAGTGTGAGTCAATAAGCCATTTTACTTCAGGTTGTTATGTAAATCGGCCAATAATTGCTCCACATCGTCAATAAAGTTTCCATTTACAACGTACTTGGTTCAGTTTTTCATCCACATTTGGATTGTGTTATTGTTTCTTAAGATCAATGAAAAGTATTGTATGTTTAACATTAAACATATCTACTGCATCTCTTTAACTGAAGCATTCCTGAATAACAGCTGCCACAAGATCACTAATGACTTCTTTGCTTGACGTTCCAATTTTCCTCGGTTTAAATTTTCTGCGATTCTAAAATAATATTAAAAACTCTAAAGCTCAGTAGGTGGTACACAGTAAAATACCGATGGGGCCACAATTATACAGTGAATTTATTTTAATAGTTAACATAGCAGTTTCGTTTCTATGCCAGCATTTAATCATATAAGGCTCTTCCATAGTTACCAATGACATCAATAGATTAGAGAGTTTATTTTATGAGTTAACATACGAATTTGAATTAGGTACTTGCTAATGAGAAACTTTAATTTTGTTATAGGAATGTAGGTATGCAACTAAAAAGTAGATACGCAGAAACAACTTGTGTGTTGTATCTTTTCTTTAGTGGTATACATTAGGATAACTTTTAATTGTCTTTTTGACAAGTAATAATTCCTATGTTAACTCGTAAAATACACGCTCCAATCTATTGGTCCCATTTGTAACTATGGAAATGACCTGTATGACTAAATGGTGGCATAGAAACGAAATGCTTACGTTAACTATTAAAATAAATTCCCTGTATATAACAGCAATGAGATAACATAAACAAGAAAATAACTCGTATTACTTGAGTAAGAAAAAGATAAACATAGTAGCAAATATTCGAAAAGGCTTGACGCTTAATTTAATTATGACATTTGTCAACTAAACATGCCTACTAAACTAATTTTTTCGTATGGCCATCTATTTCTTACTCAAGCATTCTATTTTGTTATTCATGTTATCTCATTGCTGTTATATACAGGGTGTAGAAATTTTTTACGCACCATAGGGTTTTCAATGGCAATTTTTTCATATGACAATATTTGCTTCCCTAATTATTTTAGAGCAAACTTGTAAATAGGTTTTTTGTAGAGCAAACAATTCTGCATCCATTTATGCCAACATTTTTGTCATTTGACGTCAGAAAACCTAATAATGAAAGAAACTAGAATTATCACTTTTTCAAAAATCAGTGCAAATTGTGAAGTGGTGGTATGCTGGAAGCAGATCAGGTGCAATAAGTGTCATGGTTGCCGTTAAATTTGACAGATGCAAACAAATAAACAGCAAACTAATTTGTTGATGCTTTGAGATGCTTCAGTAATTTCAAGGCTCCACTCATTTGTCTAAAAATGGTAATTTTATTTCTTTAAATTTTCGGTTTTCCGAAATGTAAAATGACAAATTCTGGCATAAATGGATACAGAATTTTTTTTTCTACAAAAAACTTCAATACAAGTTTGCTCTAAAATAATTAGGGAAGCAAATATTTTCATATGAAGAAATTACCATTGAAATCCCTGTGTACTACATATATATGCATGTGTGTTTCATTGTATACTTCTATGGATAATTTCTTTTTCAAAATCGCAGCAGAAATTCCACTGTTTTCGTGAAATATCGCTTCACCCCAGAAAACTAATATATGGATGACGATAACCCAGCGACGATTTATTGGCCCTTATTTTACGATACAGTAATTGTGAGAACACATGGAGAAGTAGGTTTTCAACCTTGTCTTCATAAATTCCATGATGATGAAGCCCAATCTGATTCTTGCAACAATATGGCGATAGACTGCATATAGAACGTAAAACAGGCCTGTTTACTGTTTACAATAATTCTTGGATGACCGCATAGTTAGTGACATTATTCTAAAATCCTTCTTCTTCACGATCATGCCACTTATTCTTTAGACTCCTTTGAGCATTCATTTAAATAAAATTTAATTTTTTAAACACTCATGAACAACGTTGCAAGAGTGAAACAATAAATAAAAATTCAGTTTGAAAACATTTTATTATTTGGTAGTGTAACAGTGGGGCGTGACATCAGATTAGAAATTAATAAAATGGTGGTAGAACGTTTTGTATACCACACGGCATTGCTACATAAGCGCGTGCATCCTACTATACAAAATAATTTGCTACAACTTGCTCCCGTCTTGTCTTGTTTACAACCATGAGTATTTCAAATTGCACTAATGATTTTTATAAGACCTTAAATAGTTGGGTCATTTCGAATTCTTTCTTTTTGCACAGGAACTGAAAGGGCGAAACCGGACCTAAAAGCTATAGGTCGTTTAATAGTAATTTACGATACAAGTTTGTAAAGTTAGCCTTTACTTTCGAATGGAGCAGAGTTAAAATGTAAGTGAGCGGTAAATATAAAAAATATTTTAAATGCAAATTAGGATTACTGGCAACCGGTCGTAATTTTGCGTGGTTAAAAATATTAAAACACGTTGCGACTGACGACGTAAACTAATGAAAATATATTATTCAACAGACGCTTTACAAACTTAAAACTGCAAACTAAAAGTCAATTTTACACACTGTCATAGATAATAGCTATTTATGCAACAAGTGCTAAAAGTTGATGTTTATGCACGAGACATGAAAATTATGAAACGAAGCCGAAGGCCGAGTTTCATAACATGTCGAGTGCAATAACACTTTTAGCGCGAGTTTTCACACAATATTTTTTCTACGACCTTAAATTTTCTGTTAATAATCCATACATGTCGATTTAACAAAGGTTTGCATTTATGACAGTTATAATTTATGTCATAATAAAGAGATGGCCGTGGCGCGCAGGTAAATGTTTCCGGGGCCAGTACTGTCAAAGTGAATTATCAAAAGTAATTATTAGTACACATCTGACTTTATTCATTACATAACGCTTTAATTATTTAAAAAACAATTTACCTCTAAAGCAAGAAGTAACTAGAATAACTTTACAACCCCACTTCCAGTGCGAAATTGTAGTTTTATAACCTCACTTCACTTTATAACACATGTGCTAAAAGTAAAACAGCTGATCTCATTTTAAACATGCTAAATTATAAAACGTGACTTTTAGTGAAAAAATCTAGCGCTAAAAGGCCTACTTTTAGTGGTGGTCGTAGAAAAAAATAATTAGTAAAGCTAGAAAGTTACATTTTGATCAAACAGGATTAAGGTATTCAATCTCTGGAATTATTGCAATGTCTTAAAAATCAGAATTGTCATGAAAAGAAGAAAGTTAGTGTAAAACTAATTAAGATGTTAATTGTGTGTGCGTGAAGCCTAGTCTACAGGGATTTCTGACGACGGTTCGAGACAGAATCAGGATGCAGCTGCACAGTGGGCCGAAAATCCCAAAAAGTGGCCAAAATTCTGATTATATTTTTAATGGCTCAGAAATCACTTATGTAATAAGGGAAAAATAATGAAAAAAATCACAAGAGCTAGGGGTGTTTTATGGGGGATGTTTTTTTTTGAAAAGTAGGAATTTATACATTTTTCTGTCTCAGCTCATTTAAAATCACTAAAAACATACGGAAAAAATAAAGAAAAAAATGTCAGGCCCCGAGGGTGTTGTTTAGGGGATAATTATTTCGCCGAGTTGCTAATTTATAGGGTTTTTCGATTTTACTTGATTTAAAGTAGCTCGTACAATACGGAAAAACTAAGGAAATCGATCTAGTATTACTAAAAAATTCCGGGGGTGCTTTTAGAGGGTGATTACTTGCCAGAGCCGCAAATGTTTAAGTTTTTCAATTGTAGCCCATTCAAAGTCATTTACAAAAGACAAAAAAAAATTATTTAATTTCTAAAACAATGATCTAAGTACGAGTATATACAATTAAATATCTATGCACATATATAAAAATGTTAATTGTTCAATGGAACGTCATTATCACTCTCAGTGTCGCTCTCCTCCTCGGATGAAGAGGTTTCCTTTTCTGGATTCGTGGCTACCACTGAAGATGTACTTGGTTCTTTTGATGACACCTCAGGTTTCTTCAGCAATAACAACATTTCACCAGTAAAAGACGAACTTTTTTTTTGGGGCAGTTGTCGCAAAGAAGAAATTAAAGGATCCGAGGTAATCAGTAATCTGTTTAACAAATCTTGATTTCCGCACACTCTTGAGGATTTTCGAGTATGTAGTTGTCTAAAATTTTTTAAATCCTTGTTCCTCGATTCCTGTGCCTCTTCCCATAATTGACCAATAGGTAATATTGCCTCTTTAATTATTATTGCACCATGGAACAAGATTTTGTGAACCGAGGCTGGCATGTAATACCACGGATACTTTGCGACATATAGTCTCGCTGTTTGCAAAGCATATTCCTCAAATGCTTCTGGGTCGATTGCGTATCCACAAGACAGTGTTTGTAATATTACGCTAAATCGTTGAATTATTGTATTGTCTATTCCAGTTATTGAAGCAGAGAGGGAGGAATCTTTAAAAAATCTTCTGGCGGTATTACCGTCATTTGTTGTTCCGCTGCCACCGCTTTTCGGTATATCAACAAGTAGTCCCATTTTAACGCGAAAATCATTTTGAATTTTTCTTTTTCGCTCTTCAAAAATTGCCTTATTTTGTACCCCACGAACTTGCCAAGTTTTTATTTCCAGCCTGTAAGAAATGTGCAAAAGACACTCAAAAAATCTAATCCATGCATGAAGCGTAGATAACCCAAACTGTAACGTATCTGCATGGAATGGTTTTGCAAGAATTTTCTCCACTTGGTTCATCTCCTTGGGGGTTGCTTTACAAATATAGCATGCTTGTGCTGACAAGGTTTCCGTAATAGCATTACAAACTTTGCCATTTATCATTGTCATTACACAAACATACGAAACAGAAAGTTCTTGATTTTCTTCTATGTTGTATTTGGTCGGCTTAAGTTGTGCAATTTGGTTTTCTATGTAACTAGTTTCTTGTAACGTTAATTCTTTAGTTTCCTTTTTGAATTGAAACCGAATTGGTCTACAGAATCTGGTGGAAGAAGGACGTGGATTGTGCCATATTATTGTCTTTGCTTTCCCCGGTTTTTCTGAATATAACTGTAATGGGACTAGAGACGTCAAAAATAAATCACCATCACCTACACCTGACTCGGAAAATAGTTGCTTATATTCAGAATGACCCGTACTTCCGTCGCAACCCCATTTTACCAACAATACTAAATTGCTCAACGCATCATCTGGCAAACTCACTACCACTGCCTTTTGCACTTCAAGTATACGCTGTGTCGTATGATCGAGAAGATCCTGTAACAGAATTTCTGCAGAGGTTTCAGTTACAATCTGAGCCTCCTTTCGTGGGTAGCAACGGGATTTAGCTTCTCGAACTCTGTTATACGAGGGATAAATGTCGGCGAAATTTTCTTTCGCTGCTCGCCTATGAACCAAATATTGGTGTTTGCTGTTTTTTGCTTCTACCAGAATTGAAAGTGCTTGATCAGGTGTGAACGGTACAGGTTTTTGAAATTTCTGGCTCGCCTTCCAAGCGTCCTGCATTTTTCTTGCTCTCGTTGGAGTTGTAAAAACTGCCTCTGAAATTAGTTTTGCCGCAGTATCTTTCCCTTCTTGTTTAAGACTTTTCTTTGCCGCTAAAGTGAGTTCTTCGGCTTCAAAAGTACCACACAGCTTTTCAGTTTTTCTCCTCTTGGTTCTAGAACTACTTTCCGAAAACTTTAATTTCGGACGACCACGACCGCTGCCACTTCCAGATGATGTGCTTGGTTGTGGATCATCAGTCCCTTCAATTTCTTCGCCCTCAACTTCAAATAGAAAATCTTTGTTAAGCCAAGATTTATTTTTTTCTAAAAATCGGGGGATGTATCTTGAAGACTCTTTGAGTTTTGAGTAAACTGTACTGCAGAAAATATGAGTTGACTTTTCTAAGCTGTGTTTTCGCAGTTTGGTTATTTTCTATTTTGTAATGTTCTACTAAATAGTTAAACAAATATTCAGTTTGGCACGAACGCCCTTCACCTTTCTTCCCATATAAAATATCAAAAAGATGTCTTCTGGTCAACATTTTGTTATACCTTAGTTCTGTAAAGAAGTAGGAAAATTATTGCAAAATATCAATAAATAAATGATATCATAACTAAATATTATTAGTAATCCAATCGGCCGATGCGAGCTCGTTACAATGCGACGTGCAGTTACTCTGATTACATGCACGCGCGGCGTCTTGGAAAAAAGGCAATATTTCCTAAATGGGCATAAACGGGCATGCGGATCTGATATATATTATTAAGGAATGTACAAGGAATTTTTTGAATATTTTCTGAAAGCCCAGACTCGTCTGGATTTTTTGTTTGCTCAGAAAATGCTGACTAATCTCATATAAATTTGAACTAAACACCCCCATGAATATAAGCAAATTGTTTAAATGGGTAAACGCAGGGGTACTTGACAATATGTATAAGTTAAAGTACTTACCCTAAGAAAGCTTCTTGAAATATTTCACTTTAAACACAGGCGTCTTATAAGCACAATCACTCGTCAAAAGTTTGTGATAAAATGAGCTGTAAGTACGGAGCATCAACGTAACAAAAGGGTCGTGTTTACGACCCTCTAGCAGGTAGAACCTTCGTTCAATGCACTCGAAATTCTAGGAAATGATGCATTGACTATCCCTTTAACTATCTACGGAAGCACGTAGGAATATAAACAATTTAAAAAATAGCTATTTTTGGCCACTTTTCTGGACTTTGGGCCCACTGTGAGCTGGTGCAAAGTCCATTTTGCCAACTAATAAAAAAAGATATGAGCTCGAAGAAAGAAAATTTCATCATCTAAGTGTATACACTAAATTTAAATAAATAAATACCAGCTCTGAAAGCAAAATCAGAAAGTTAAATGAGTTAAACTGCTACTTTTAATAAGTATAGAATTGATTATAATCAAGTAACATAAAATTAACGACAAATAAATTTAATGAAATAACAATGTTCAAGAAATGAAAGTTTAATAAACAATATAAGATTACACACTATTTATAACTTAATTAAAAATAAGCATTATGTAAACATACAGTATTTTCTTACATAATATTGAGTTTAATACTAAATTGGAATTTACAATAATATTTTAAGTTTTTTTTTAATATTAAAAACACAGATTCATCATTTATAAAGAACAATTGCCTCATATTAAAGTGTTGTGGTTTTTATATTGTGTATGTTCTAATTGAATTATTCAGTAACTCAAAGAGATAACGAGTCGAACAATTAATTTTGTTACAATTGCATGCTCGAACTGTGGGCAGAAAAGATAAGAAGAAAAATAAAACTTGATAAAACCCTGAAAATAATAATTAATTTCAATTAAAATCAAATAAAGTCATAAGGACTATAGCAATACATCGTCTGAGAAATGTTGAAAACTGTTATCTTCAAAAATCCAATACAAATTATTTTATTATATTAGGGGACTATAACTTACCTACCTGATATCCAGTGGCAAATCCATGAAAATTTAGAAATCGAATATGTTGGTGTTAGCAGCAACACTAGCTCATAATAGATAAATTGCATGCACTTAGTTAATTTAACTCAAAAGAACAGGTTTCCAATTAGGTTCGTCGAAATTCAATTCTCCGTACGCTTGTTTTACAAAGCAAGCTTCGTTCTGCCCTCGCATGCCAATCTGCTCTTATCGTGTTTTAATGAGTACTTGACGCCAGCCTGAAGGCTGTGATTTATTTGGAGTTTCCCTTTATAAGCGAAATTTAGTTTCATTATGTTGGAAAATTTTCCGCATACTATGAGTGGAATCAGGATCGAGCTTAAGTAGCGGCTGCGCAATTCATTTGACTGCAAAAATCCGGTCCGAACGTTTCACTCAGAACCCTGCCCTCAAATTGTTCAGAGGTGTTGTGCGTTGGTCCGCTGGTCGGCTTCGATTAGCCGAGCCCGCGATTTAACTTTTCTTTACGAAGAAAACTGTTTTTAAAAAATTATACTTTTTATTTACAGAAAATTCGGAGCAGAGTTACAGCATTCGATACAGGTGCAAGCTACTACTGACTAAATTATTCCAACAGGGGCTTATAAATGAAAGATAACAGTCTGTATGCAATATTATATCTAATCAAGCGGATGCAGTCCTATCTATAAAAGCACAGCAAAATAGATCACGTAATTCCTCCATCCCTAGCGATGAATATAATAGGAGATTATATTCAGACAAGTCTGCGAAATTAATTAATAAGTTCAACTAACGGATGTTAGGCATTACGTTCACAATAAAACGATAACAATAATTTTTGTGATTACATATATAGCTTAATCTAAGTTGGCGTGCACTGGACCAAGGGTATTGAGTTAGAATTTATATTTTCAACTTCTCGATTCGGAGGTATTGCTAATTTACATAGGTTATTCATAATTGATACACGTTTATAATAAAAGTAAAGAGTTATGCATATTACAATAATTACCATTACAATAACAATAATTAGGGAGCTAAAACTTAAATATTCGTATTTAATAGAGTCTAGATTTTCAAGTGTTGAAATTTCTTTAGTTAATTTTGCTTGGTTCTGAACAAGATTGTGGACATTAACTGGTGACAAGTCAATTTTGGCTATTTCAGGTTTATATGAAGGATTTGATCGTAGTTTTCCAATAGACATTAATTCAATTTGTTTTTCCTCATTGGGAGACGATTCAAAAGTAGTCAACAGTTCGTTTTGATTTATCAGAGCTGAGCAACCTTTTGTGACATGTAACACAATTGATCCGGTAATGAGTTTTCTATTTAGGGAATCGATGCATTTTATATCAATGATAGTTTTGTTAGGAGAGCTAACGATCCAAGTTGATCGATTTATTTTTACTATCTTTGTGGAGTGTAAATGAAATATAAGAGGTTGGCATGTTTGATCATCTTTAAGTGTTAATAATTGTGTCTCGCACAGTTTTGAATTTGGTATTAGAAAGTGGTCGTTTTGAAGGCAAAAATAATGAGAAGGAGTGACTTCTATACAGCGATCCTTATTAACAGGGGTGCTAAATTCTGTATTGAAAAGAATGGTGTTGTAAGTAGGTATGATCATTTGAAAATAATTGGTATTGAATGCAGGAAATGGAATCAATTGTATGTATTGGTACTCGAAATGTGGTTTTATCAAGGGAACCTCATATAAAAAGGTAAAAGTGGTATCTTTTTGATAAGCTTTAATTTGGATTAATGATTCATATAAATGTAGATTTTCATGAGTGACGGGATAAGGAATATCTAGAACTCTCTTAGCGGTTGTCTGTAAATTTTGTAGGGTTTTAGAAATTTGTCCTAGAGGAGATAGCAGATCATCATTATCGATCAAAAATAAATGTAACTGGTGTGTTTGAGCAAATGTTAGTGAAGTCTCGAGGTCAGTACATGTTGAAATGAATAATTGCAACGATTGGATTGATTGGTCCAGGATAGCAAAAGTAGAGAGGGTTCCTAAAATTTCGTCAATTTCTAGTTTGGTATCGAGAATGAGTTTATTCAAATTTTCATTTAGAAGATTTTGGTTGTCGGCCAGATTTTTAATATTGGTGGCAAAAGTATTAATTGTATCGTTTAATATATGCGCTTGTTCTTGCAAAATGATTTTTTTGTGTGTCAGGGGATTTAGTTAATTTGTCTATTAGCTCGTCATATCGTCTACCGTCGTCGGCATTAAGGTTTCCCGTGAGAAATTTTACTACGTTACCAAGCCCATCTATCAGTCCTCTTTTAGATCTATGTTTTATATAGATTCCAGGAAATAATTGATCTACTAGTCGATCAGCTTTACCTAAATATTGTTGTATTAACATTAGTTGGTTATTGTAATTAATATGAACGTCCATTGTTACATTAAAACGTGGGATTTGATAATCTTTATTGTTTAACAAAGATATGGTATTAAACAAATTTGTTTTGAATGATTCGTAATTGTGCAGCAAGGGAGAATAATCCAAGATTTTTATTAAGGTCCATGTGCTTTCTTTTAGGAGGGCTTTTCCTTTGACAA
This sequence comes from Agriotes lineatus, assembly GCA_940337035.1. Taxonomy (NCBI): domain Eukaryota; kingdom Metazoa; phylum Arthropoda; class Insecta; order Coleoptera; family Elateridae; genus Agriotes; species Agriotes lineatus. The sequence continues at coordinate 65,584 of CALNHX010004213.1, read as the reverse complement.
AAGGGTAAAGTCCGGGGTTGTCGTTCAGTGGGTGGATCGTTACGTCGCAGTGGACGAAGGTCCAGGTGAGGACGATGAGGGTGGTCGTCCTGAAAAGAGCATCAAGTCGTTAGCATGCCTTTTTATTAATGTGTTTGTCGGTATGTTTCGCAAATCGTATGTGTCATGTTCATGGGCCTTTTCGACTACGTAAGGTCCCATGAAGCGTGGTTTTTTCTTATTTCGGGCATTTGTTTTAACATATACTTGGTCACCTATTTTAAAAGTTTTTGATTTACGAGATTGGTTGATTTTAGCAGTACGGTTTTCTTTTGTTTGACGTTGTTCGTTTTGAAGGTTATTATAAAAGTATTTCATTTTTTCTCGATGGTCAATAACGTAATTTTCGAAAAATTGTTTATCATATTCGAGTTCAAAAGGGTTTCGGCTATCAGTATGACCAAATAGGATTTCGTAGGGGGTATATTTTAAATTAGAGTGAATAGAGTGATTGTAGGCCAAAATGCAATAATGGATTTTTCTTTCTTCTGGGGTGTTTTCAAGTAATCTATAGTGTTCTAGTAGGGTAGAGTGTAGCCTTTCTACTATTGAGTTTGATTGATGGTTGTAGGGGGTTGTTACGTGTATTTTGATTTTGTGTAATTCTAGGAAATGTTTGAAAGGTTGTTTATTAAATTCTCCGTCGACAACTAAAACATTTGGTGTCGTATAGGTCGTTATGAAATAAAACAATCTGTCTGTGATGTCTATAATGTTACTCGACACTAAAAAGTATGCTTGTGCGAACTTCGAAAATGCATCTATTAATGTAAGATATTTTCGTCCGTTAACTTGAAATACGTCCATATGCATAGTATGGAACGGTCTGTTACAGGTGGGTGTTAAATTAAGAGGTTGTTTAATCGGGTGTCTATTGTATTTGCATTGTTTGCATATTTCACAAGAGTCTATATATGTTTTGACGTCTCTGTTAATCCCTTTCCAATAAAATTTGTTAAGTCATTTTGCTGTTTTAGATGCTTAATTGCATTTCACGCCTTTAGGGCAATTTGTTGCTAGGTTAAAACCATTTTCAATCTTTGCGCACAAGTACAATCTTATCTTCCGCACATTTGATTCAGGTCATTTTGGTATTTTAAATAGCCACCTAGGCTTTAGGGCAGCGTGCCCGTATGCTAAACCATTTTAGTTCTTTATTTGGCTCCATCGCCTAATTCCAGAATTATGATTTCGCACATATTTGGCCCCAAACGCAGTATTTCTCGTCGGTTGGAGCCCCCCTCTGATGGCGCTTTGGCAGCCGAGCGTATCGCCCGCAAGAATTCCGAATTTTCTAGAAAGCACGCCGTTGAGGCGTGATACCATTGGTGCCGGCATTAATTTGTTTCATTTTATCGCACCGCGATTGGCTGCCGAGGTTTAGTCACGTGGGGACGCGACCAAGGTGACCTACGCCAGCGCTTCCCTCTGGGCATTCAGCCGAGAGCCGTCGATCGAGTAAGAGGTCGGATAGTGTGTGAGTTCGTGCGGCGCTCCCGCCCTTGGCGGGGGCGTCAGCCTTTTTCCCGTCGAGTGCTGCTTCAGCACGTATGTGACATACGGTTTCGCCTTAAGGGCAGTTGACCGCAGCCCGTTGCAGAGAACGCTCGTGTGGTGGTTGTGAGTGGGAGTTTCGAATTGTCTTCGGCGTAGCGTGGGTGTTTTTGAGCCCAGTTCCTGCTTCCGTAAGTAAGGGGTCGTGCCCCTTCATCTCGACCTACGAGGATCTGTCCCGCAGAACGAAAGTGGCCCATTTTTCGTCGTCCCGTCGTACGCGTCCTGACGCGTCTCACGTCGCCATTATGGCGGATGTGCACTCATCCCTATAGCCGTCGAACATCAAAGGTACCTGCCACCTAAGACTGCAGCCTGTCGCAACTCAACTGTACCAGGCTCCCCAACCGCCTACATATTAAGGTATGTGTCTTTGAACTGATTACCGCTGTGAACGCGAGCGAGCCGTCACATCTCTGGTGCCTACAGGCACTGTCGTCATATTTGTCCATGTTGCGAGTGCTAATTTGATCTTTGCTGTTTGCTGCATAAGGCGTCGCGCCAGCATATTTGTGCATTCATTCAGAATCGCAGACTGTCCATGTCGCGAGTGCTAATTTGATCTTTGCTGTTCGCTGCATAAGGCGTCGCGCCAGCATATTTGTGCATTCATTCAGAATTACAGACTGTCCATGTTGCGAGCGCTAATTTGTTCATTACTGTTCAGCATCTGTCGCTAGGCTTAAAGCGCGCGCCAGCTGGTGTTCTTAGTTATAATCTAGTTTTAGATATAGGGCGACGCACTCTGCTGCCCCATTGTAACCCGTTAGTCAATACATGATTTGTTAGCTAAGGGAACTATTGTTTTGTTTCGACTTGTGCATGTTCTGTTTCAGATAAGCGCCCCCCCCTTCATTGTACTGATTATTGTGCGACGGAACGAGAGAGCTTTGAGCGTACAGGTGGGTAAGACAGCTGCGTAGTCGCGGTCGGATTGACACCTAATTACAATCCTTGCATAAGGCAATCCCGAAATTGTTATTTGACCTTGCAATTCTTGAGTAATCCTATCGGCGGAGTATTTTGCGTGCTTCGCTCCCGTCTAACCGTCCAGGCCCGGCTAGCCGGGTTAAGACAGGCTTGGTGGCGCCCTCATGATTTCGACATACCCTATATATATATTATGCCGTAACACGCTTGCCCAGAACGTATCGTGTGACTCACGCCCGACTCCCTGAGCGTTCCAGCCGTGGCCCATTAGCTTATTTCGAACCGATTTCAGGGCAAGTGTGCCAGTTTTTCAGGACTGATTCCGTGGTGCGATGCTCACCTTGGGTGGGTGTCGTAAAGTTCTTTTAATACCGTAACAAATTGTCTTTTTAAATGTTCTACAGTTTCAGGGATTCCTCGATGATTAGTTTTTCCTTGGTGGTAATTTTGAATTTGGTTAATTCTCTCGTTTTTATCTGTTATGTATGTAACTTGAGTTAGGCATTTATAAAATTTAGGGGTATTTTCGTTAGATACAGAAATAATGAAATGAGAAAAATCGTTGTATAAAGAGTCAGTGGGAAAGAAGCAGTGGTAACTGACTTTAGGTAGGCACTGTTCGATTAACAGTTCGTGAAATTTTTCGTTTTGATTAAACTGATTTAGGTAAATTTGTATTACTCGATTTCCATCGATACTTGTGGATTTTATTTGTTTAGGTAGTGGTGTTTGTATGAATTCAATTTGATTAGGAAAGCATTGGAGAGGTTTTTCGCAAATGGGTATTGCGGGTGTTGAATCTTCTTGCGTGTGCATTGTGTTGTCGTCTGATTCTACATCATCGGGGTTGTGTGCAATTTGCGGTGTTGGATTTTCGTTGGTGGTGGTAATCGGGTTAACAGTTGGAATATCGAATAAGTCAGTAAGATTTGGTGTATCGGGTCTATTAGGAATCATGCTACAATTGTCAATGTTAAGTTCGGGAGTATTAATTCTTTCGGTGGTCTGTAAGATGTCGTCTATGTCGTTAATGACATCTTCTGAGACAGTTAGGGGATGTAGTTGAATACGAGAGAGAGCGTCTGCCACTTTGTTGGTTTTTCCCGGGAGATATTTAATTTCGAAATTAAATTCTTCTAATTTTAGCGACCATCTGGTCAATTTTGAATTCGGCTCTTTGAGGTTTCTCAGCCAAACTAAGGGCCTGTGGTCAGTGTACAAGATGAATTTAGTTCCGTATAAGTAAGGGCGAAACTGTTTGGTAGCCCAAACGATAGCTAACAATTCCCGCTCTATCGTGGAGTACTTTTGCTCGGTTTCATTGAGCGTTCTCGAAGCGTAACAAACTGGTTTTTGGTTTTGGGATAATACGGCTCCTAAAGCGATTTTCGAAGCGTCTGTAGTAAGTTCAAAGGTCTGGGTAAAGTCAGGGTATTGTAATATTGGTTCGTTAATAAGAATATTTTTGGTGTGATTGAAAGCGTTTACAAAGTCCGGGGTGTGTTGGACGAGATTATTATTTTTTAAGCATTGAGTTAGGGGTTTAGTTAGTTTAGCAAAATCTTTGATAAATTTACGGTAATATCCTAATAGTCCTAAATAACTAACTCTTGATTTCTGTTTTCGACTTGGGTATAGGAAAGTTTTTTATTGCATGAATTTTTTAGGGATCCGGTCGGATTCCTTCAGATGTTATGACATGTCCTAGGTATTTTACGGATTTGTGTAGAAATTCGGACTTGTCTAATTGAATCTTGAGATTGGTGGTGCGACATCGTTGAAATATGTTTTTTAGTCGGGAAATGTGTTCATGTAAGGAAGACGAGTAAACAATGACGTCATCCAAGTAGACGAGGCATTGTATATGGGTTAAACCTTTGAGAGCTGTGTTAATCATTCTTTGAAAGCAGGCTGGGCTATTTTTGAGCCCAAAAGCTAGCCTTTTAAACTGGTAATGGCCTTCCTCTGTGGAAAACGCCGTTTTCTCCCTGTCCTCATTTTCAATTTCTATTTGATGGAAGCCCGAGGCTAAATCTAGGGTGGAAAAATAGTTAGCACGACCTAAGTGATCTAGTACTGTTTCGATGTTGGGTAATGGAAATTTGTCCTCGATGGTGTTTTCGTTTAATTTGCGATAGTCGATTACTATGCGCCATTTTTGTTTATTGGAAGCATGGAGCTTCTTAGGAACGATCCATATAGGAAAATTGTATGGACTCTCGGATGGTTCGATTATTTCGTCTTGTAACATTTTTTCTATCTGCCTTTTGACTTCTGGACGATGTACATGGGGGTACCTATATGTTTTAGTAAAAATAGGAATTTCGGTTTTTGTCCTAATTCGGTGTTTTACGAGGTTTGTAGCTGATAAAGGAATTTCCGGATGATAGAAAATTTCTTTGAATTCAAGACATAAATTTGTTAGCAAAGATTTTTCTTCGGGATTTAAATGTTCCGTTCGTAGGTTATTTTCTAAGTTTTGTAGCAATAAATTTTTTGTACGATTATTATGTGACGGTTGATTGGTAGTATTATGGTTGTTAATTTGAACCTGATCGATATTTTGGTTGTCAACGTAGTCGGTTAAATAGAGTGGATTGTTGATGGTTAATGTTTGTTCTTCATCAGAGGTATTAATTACAGTAGTGTAAAACCAATTGTTATGTAATCGAACTATAGCTGATAGCATAGCCAAATGTTGTGTAAAATTTAGTTTAGGTGAAATTTTGTTTCCATTTGTACCTACTGCGGGTAATTTGACGGTTTGTTCTGTCCTAGGTGGCACATGAATGCAAGTTAGTGTGTGTTGATTAATTTTGGAAAAGTTACATTGATTTCTTTTTTGTATTTCTTGCTTTACTCGGGACTCGTTATAAAAGAAAGGTACTGTGGTTTTTTCCGTTTGGATATGGTTCCAACGGTAATCGACATTTGCAGGTAGATCTGCAAGAAGGTCTGATCCGATTAAACCAACATATTCTGGGTGAAAATTGAATAAATAAACTAAATGATTTCCCTCTTCTTTAAATAGGCTGGGTATGGGAATTTCGGCTACTTGGTTATGGTGTGTTGTACCATGAGATGTTATTATTTCAAATGAATGTTCATAAATAGATTCGGGAAAATGTTTTTGTACAAATTCGGGTGAAAGAATGGTTCTGGAACTGCCAGTATCGATCAAAAGTTTTTCGTTAGTTTGGGGTATTATTATAAAAGGTAATGAAGATTTTGGATTTATAGAAAAAGATTCTAATTGTTCTCCGAGGCATCTATTTGAAAATTTACATCGTCATAGCATTCGGGATTGTCATTTTCGAAATATGTGGGAATTTCGTGCTCATTTTCGTAATATTCTGGGTACATAACTTCCGGTTCGTAATTGTTAAATTCCGGGTTTTCTTGTGTATTTGGTTCTTGGAGATCTGTTGAATACAGCTCTTCCGAATAAAAGTTGCGTGGTTGTGAACTTTGTCTGATGTAATTAGGCTGATTTGAAATTTGATTAAAAGTATGATTAAAAGGTCTCATAGGTGGATTAGGGCGTTGGGCCTGATGTGAAGCCGGTCTTTTTTGAATGGTGCTTGTTTGCATCAGCTCTGGACGATTTTGGGGTTGGTAATTCCTTTTTGGAGCAAAGACATTTTGATTGGATTTTGCAAATTTAGATTGGGCGACTGGGAATTGCTGAGGTGGCTGATTAAAATTAGACGGGTAAGTTGGATTGAAAGTTTGCCTAAACTGAGGGGCAATACGGCTTCCTATATATGCTGCATTGTGAGTTTGAGGGCGATTTTGGAAATTAGGATGTAATTTATTAGGATTTTTTGCCTGAACTGAATATAGGCCATTAATGACAGGTTTATGTTGGTAACTATTATGATTAGAATTTTGGAAATATCGGACGTCTAATTCGTCTTTTATATATGCCAAAGCTAATTCAAGAGTGTTAGGTGCTCTGCTACGCAGAAAGCTACCAAGGGGTTCCATTAGTCCTCCTAAGTATGTTTTGAGTGCTAAGTCTTTTGCGTCTTGGGTCTTGTAATCTTTTATTACTTGTTGTTCGTTTCCTAGTGAAATTTTAGAGTTAAGAATAGCTAATAGAGATCTGATTCTATTGTAAAACTCAATAGGGGATTCTTTTGCCATTTGTCTGATTCTGGTTAAATCGATTCTAATGTTAAGCTCAGATCGTTGGTCTCCGAAATTATTTATTAAAGTTAATTTTAACGATTCCCAACTATTATAAATTTGTCCGGTGACGACTTCTAAAGCGGCACCCTTTAGTCTATTTCGCGCTGATGAAAGTAAAAGTTTATTTATGTAAGCATTTTGATCCTGTCGTTGCCAAAATTGACTAAAAATATCCTCAACGCCCCTAATGTACTCGGCGAGTTCAGCAGGGTTTCCGTTGTACGTGGGAATTTTATTTAATAAACTGGTGTGAAAACCAGCGGGGTAGCCAGCAAAAGGCGGTTGTTGTTGTTGCTGCTGCTGCTGTTGCTGCACAACAGGAGCTTGTACGGGTGGTACAAAGCCTTGTTCATTTGCCATTTGACCTAGTGTTAAACGAGGTGGGCGTAAGGAAATTTTTCCGATAAATGTCGATAAATTTGTGTTTCGGTCGTGCTCGTTTTCACTATCGGACGACGTGTCCGTGTCTATCATGAGCGATCACTTTCACTAATTTTTAAATTCGGGTTATGTTAGTAGGGGCCTATCCAAGGGTCCTACCCATTGCTCCAGAGTATCGCTAGATATTGAGTATCGATAATCGCTTACCAAGAGCAACGTGAACTTATAACTAAATTGCAATGATTAACAAACAGTCGATCGATCGGCTTATATTGTCTATCAATATCAAGGCGATCAAGTAACTGGTTTGGTAAATGCACTTAAATTAAAATTAATTACTGTTAGTAGACGTTTAAGTTTTCAGTTTAAATATTTAAATTTTCTTACTCTATCCTCATGTCGAGGGCGGCTGCGATTAGCCCGGTGATCCCAATGATCAAGGTATCCTCGATGGATTGATTTGGTTCCAATAACCAGGAAACTGCAACCAGCGATGCTATTCACCTGGGGCGATGCTTGTCCCCGTGGCTCGGCCTCGGCGGTGCGTATGCAGTTGGAGGAACAGCTTGTAGTTCCGGATGAACGAAGGATCGGGTTGTAGACAATTAGGAATTGATATTCAAAGAGCAATTACTTGATTTTAATTTTCGAAAATCTTGTAAAGCCCTTTTTTCTATCCGAAAGACTGCGCCATTTAACTTTTCTTTACGAAGAAAACTGTTTTTAAAAAGTTATACTTTTTATTTACAGAAAATTCGGAGCAGAGTTACAGCATTCGATACAGGTGCAAGCTACTACTGACTAAATTATTCCCACAGGGGCTTATAAATGAAAGATAACAGTCTGTATGCAATATTATATCTAATCAAGCGGATGCAGTCCTATCTATAAAAGCACAGCAAAATAGATCACGTAATTCGCGTAAATCGAAATTGTTGTAAATTGTGAAACTACATTGTTGCTGTCGTTGAGACAGTACGTAATAGTGGTAACATTTGACAGTGTTGTGAATCTAGCACCTTGTGAACCGCCGTAGCGGTATTTTGAGTGGATATCTCAACCGTGTGCTAAACTGCCAGTGTAATGGAGCCCCGAGTCGTCATACCGAACCTGTTTATCGTAAAGGTGCTTCATTTGTACCCAAATGGGGATGTAAAGCCACTCTTCCGCTCAATTATCACTCCTTTATGTGGTTTCCCAGTAGTTCCTGTTCGCATTTCGTGACAAGGGATTGGTATGCGATCTGCAACTGGACAAGAACAATGTAATTCAGAACATATGACTTCCCATCAGGTATTTGTTAGTTCCTAGTACGTGTAACACCGATAACTTTATAGTGCAGTGATTTTCGAAGTGTTGTTTGAGCAAATTGCGCCTTTGGTTGATTTAACTCGTAAGATGTTGAACAACCGTCAAGTTTTATTGTCTACATGTTGTTTTGCGCTTTAAGTTCAAGTAAACGTGGTTGTACCACTAGTTGAGTAATTGTTACTAATGTTGATCATGTAACGTAATCCTTTTGTGAAGTATTTAAACATATTACTGTTCAGAATGTAGCATTATCGTTTGATTGTCATTTTACCACTGTGTTTAGTTTAAACGTCGGAATTTAATCTGACTAACCCCTTTAGCCTATTATTTTGAACTGTAACCAGTAAAAATTTTCATGTTCATTGTCATATACATATTTTTATTTAATCAATAGAGTTTATTGTTAATTATTTATGTTTTTGGTGTGTTTTGTTTTGATGTACAGGAAATCCGATGGATTGTAAGCAAGTGTAACGAAAGGTAGGTTTAATACAGCTATTGGAGTGGCTGCCTCAAGCTATGGCAAGCCAGAAGTAGAAAGGTGGAGCACTTACTTCCACATTCCGAGTGCGTTCACATGTGGTGCTGATTTTGTTTGTAGCAGTACATATCGTAGCTTCTACAGGAATATCGTTCAATATTAATTAATCCTAATAGATAGGCAACTTTAAGCGCAAGACCAGTAGGAGGGGTTGCCTACCCTTTTTGAAATTTAATTTAGAAGGCCCATGGTTATGTTAATAAAAGAACAATAAATAACAAAAATTATTACTTCCTGTTTAATTGAGAAAGCAAAAGGGCGCTTCTCTATGCAGAAGCGAAGCAAATTGAAAATCCTGGCTTAGAAAGGATACAAGCAGACAATAGTAAGCCTTATTTAACTCATACAGCATAGTATTAAAACATAATAATTTTTCAGGCAGATAGGATAAATTCCACAAACATTTTCTTTCTGAAAAGGGCAGTTATTATATAACTGGTAGGTAGACGGCAAACTAATACATACAAATCGTAATAGAGGGTTTTCCTTGATTCAGCTCTTAGTGTCACCTCTTTGACCACCAGCTCTTAGGGCTTCCTCTTTGACTACCAGCTCGTCGGTCTTTTTCATTTGACGCCAGTTCTGGTCAGTTGTATATTCGCCATGGAGAAGTGTGTCGATAAGTTACGAGCGATAAGGAAAAGAGAGGACGCAATTAGAAATCTATAACCAGTTAGGAGATCACTCACCAGTCAAGGGCAACTTCTTTGGTTCGATGAGGAGTTCTTCATAGTTAATGTTGGCAGATGGAGAGGTCCAGGTTCAAGGGTTCTCTGCATTAACCGTATGTTAGTCCTGAAAGGGTTTAATATCGTTAGTTAGACTTAAACCCGCGTCATAGCTTAAATATAATTAAATAAGGGCGTAAGCCTTAAGAATATTCAATAACAGATTAGTTTCAAGTAAAAACAATAGTTACTTACCAGGTGATGTGGCCTGAAGTGAGATTAAATCGTTCTGTGACTGTCAAGTTGGTTTTTGGGTCACTTGTCAAATAATAAGTTTTTTTTTCATAAAGGACCTTTCTTATACTACATGGAATGATACCAATTAAACTAAATACCGATCATTAATCGTAATTAAGACCTAGGAAAGAGAAATACGAGGGTATAGAGAGCTCTTTATATTTTCAACTTACGAACCGGAGGTTATTAATTAAATAGGTATAAGAAATCTCCTAGATACTGATAGATTCATTAATCCTAACATTTTATTAGAACAAATTCTAACTTGTCAGAGAAGAATAAAACTTGCTAAATAATTACATAATGTGTATTAAAATTAGAAAGGTATAAGCCTCTAATGCATAACAATTGATTTGTGGACTGTTAGAAAGAATACGTAACCTTTGTAAACTTATTGAATTTAAAACTTTTTAAATAAAGTTATGGCGCCCATTTCTTCTGATTAATGAACTTTTACCTTTATATGAAAGTGAAACGAACTAAAAATCCCACAATTGTTAAACCCTGATAAGAAACCGTATCTTGAGCTAGTCGGTGAAGTGTAAGCCTTCAAAGGTAAGTAATGATGAGGGGTACACGAAGTGGCGACGCAACGTGGAGGCTCGAGTAAAAGGGACCATTTCAATTAAAAGAAAATTTAACGCTTCACTATCATAAAAGGTATAGTTCCGGAATTTAACAATTACTAATAGGTTGCATTGTATTCGATCATACAGTTCATTAATTGCATAGTAATTAAATCAATATGATAAAAGTAAATTATTTAGCCTCAGATGAATTAGATTGGGAGTTGGTTACTAAAAATATCAATACTAAAAATAGGAATGTGGAGGAAAAAAGGAAATTATTAAGAACACAATTGAATATAGAGAAGTGTGATGTATCTAAAAGTTCCACATATTTACCAGTTGCTTTGGAGGTTTCTCAAGAAATAGATTTTTGCAGTAACAGAATAAAATATCTTAGAACATTAGCGCAGAACTTTGAAGATAAACCGTTATCAGCTACTTATGATAGATTAACTACCAAACTACAACATTTATATCGTAGGTTAGAATATATCGCGACTTCAGTAGATGATCAAGTTAAAACTAAATGGACTCACCTCAAAGATCAATGGTTAGAATTATCAGTAACAATTTCAGAAGTAGCTGAGGATGATGCTATGCGATTCAATGATTTGGTAGCAGTGTTGGATCATTCAGGACAACCTAATCAAAGTGATGTTAAAATAGAACTGCCAGTAGGAAGTACAGATCCGTTACCTAACATTAATTATGAGTTACCAACAGAAACAATTAATCAACCATCTCATAGTTCACCTAACATTAATAGTCGAAAGGTAGAATTTGATATCTCGGAACCAATGAATCAATACACAGAGAGAATGAAAAATTTAAATATATCACAAGCTCCGTCATATAATTATCAAACAGGTTTTGTAATGAATTCAGTTAGTGTATCCAAGTGGAATATTAAGTTCTCGGGTAATACAGCTAGTCAAGGTGTTAACTCATTCTTAGAACGAGTAGAAGAACTAAGAGTGGCCAGAAATTTGTCATATGAACAGTTATTCTTAGAAGCAATAGATTTGTTTGAGGATCAAGCACTAATTTGGTTCAGGTCAATTAGAAGTAAGATAGGGAGTTGGAAAGAAATAGTAGAATTACTAAAAAGACATTATTTACCTAGTGATTACGATGAAGCATTATGGGATGAAATTCGATCTCGAGTACAAGGTGTAGATGAACGTCCTCACATCTTCATAGCGTTTATGATAAATTTGTTCAATAGATTAAACTCAGTTCCCAGTGAAGATATTCAGTTAAAATATATTAGGAAAAACTTGCAACCTTATTATAGTAGTCACCTTACGTTAACCCAAGTCATTAGCATAAATTCACTTATTGATTACTGTCGAGATTTAGAAGAGACGAAAGAAAGAAATAAAAAATTTAGACCAAATTTTTCCTTAGTTAAAACACCTTTAGAACCTGACTTAGCATATAAAGTACAAGCTCAAGTAAAACGTCAAATTCATTCCTCTACTATTGGTAACAAGTTGTCAAATAAGTTAACCAATGCTGATAAGAGAGAAGTATCATCTAGAAAGTTTATAAGAAATTTTACGAATGTAACTTGTTGGAATTGTAATGAAAAAGGTCACACCTATCATAAATGCAATAAAGAACGTACCTTCTTCTGCTACATTTGTGGGAATCCCAATGTTAATTCTAATAATTGCGATAAATGTAAAGGTCAATTTCGAAAAAAACGAACAGAGACAAGCATCGTCCGCAGTCCGCGAAGCTTAAGTCCAACAATTCTAAGGGCTGAAAAGTTGAAATGGAATGAATGGTTAAAAAAAGTCTCACAATTTTGTTCTCAAGCTAATTATACGTTTTCACATAATCATAAAGATAATCGTCCTTTTATTAAGGTTAAAATTAAAAACATGTCATTGTTAGCTCTTTTAGATACTGGTGCTAATCAAACTATAATAGGCAGGCATACCTTTAACCAAGCCTGGAATACAGATGAACTTGCAAACAGCTGATGGAAATTACCAATCTATTATGGGAATAGTAGAATTACCGATAACTATAGAAGGAATAACTAGAATTGTTAGTTGTTTAGTTTCCAATACTATTTCGGCTTCTCTTACTCTTGGAGTTGATAGTTGCTATGTGTTTAATTTGAATATTACAGATTTTCGGTCAGGTCAATTTCAAGTTTCGGGCATGAATAGTTTAAATAAAGTCATTTTAGCAAGGGAAGATCTATCTCCAGAACAGATCCGTGGTTTGGAAGTAGTTATAGATAAATTTCAAGAAATTAGTGGTCCTAAGCTTGGTAGTACAAATATGGTAGTTCATCGCATTGATACCGGTGATGCTAAACCCATTAAACAAAGATATTATCCAATGTCACCTCTTATGCTAGAAGCAGTAAATAAAGAAATTGATGAAATGTTAAAGTTAGAGGTAATTCAAAAATCTTTTTCGCCATGGAATTCTCCTATTGTCATGGTTAAGAAAAAAGATGGTTCATTAAGATTTTGTTTTGATGGTCGTCAATTGAATAAGGTTACTAAGAGAGATGCATACCCTTTACCTTATGTTAATGGTATTCTCGATAGATTACAAGATGCTAGGTTTTTAAGTTCAATTGATCTTCAGAAAGCATTTTGACAAGTACCACTTTCCCCAGATAGTTGTGAAAAAACTGCTTTTACGGTTCCTGGTAGAGGATTATTTGAATTTAAAGTTCTCCCTTTCGGTCTTAATAACAGCGCTCAAACTTTACAGAGACTAATGGATAATATTTTTGGTCCAGAATTGAATAATGTATTTGTTTATATGGACGACGTCATAATTATTTCTAAGACATTTTCAGAACATTTAAACACGTTAGAACAGGTTTTCAATCGATTAAAGAATGCGGGACTTACTATCAATATTGAAAAATGTGAATTTTGTAGACCTTCATTGACATATCTAGGTTTCCTAATTGATGGAGATGGTTTGCGAACAGATCCGTCCAAAGTGGAAGCAATAGTTTCTTTTCCTACTCCAAAGAATTCCACAGAAGTAAAAAGATTTTTGGGAATGGCTAGCTGGTATAGGAGATTTGTTCCAAATTTTTCAACATTAGCTTCTCCTATGTTAGATTTAATTAAAGGCCATCAGAAAAAGAAATCTATTAGATGGAATGAGCGAGCCGAGTCTTCTTTTCAAGAACTTAAGAAATTATTAACTTCTTCTCCCATATTGAGTAGTCCAGATTTCAATAAAATGTTTATTATACAATGTGATGCCAGTGACGTAGGTGTAGGCGCGGTTTTACTACAAGGTGAAGGGTCAGAAGAAAGAGTTATTGCCTATGCCAGTCGGTCTTTGACTAGTGCAGAACGTAATTATTCGGTAACTGAAAAAGAGTGTTTAGCATGTTTATTTGGCATAGAAAAATACCGTCCTTATATTGAACTTACTCATTTCAAAATTGTTACTGATCACCATGCTCTTTTATGGCTACATAAATTACAATCACCTACAGGTAGATTAGCTCGTTGGACTGCTAGGATGTCACAATATAGTTTTGAAATAGAACATCGTAAAGGAAAATTCAATGTTGTTCCAGATGCTTTATCCCGAAATCCTATTCCTGTTGTTAATATTAGCATGATGACGTTAGAGGAAACAGATGTATGTCCGTGGTATAAAAGTATGATTGGTAGAATAAAAGATCATCCAGAGAATTATCCATTGTGGAGAGTAGAAGATAACATTTTATATAAGTACATTAGCAATAAACATGATATCTTGTCTAATTTAATAGAATGGAAGATAGTTGTTCCTAAAGCTAAAAGGTTAGATATATTACAACAATTTCATGACGAACCTACCTCAAGTCACCTAGGATCTTTTAAGACCTTTAGAAAAATAGCTGAAATATATTATTGGCCTAAGATGAAAGCAGATATCGCTAAGTATGTAAGAAAATGTGATATATGTCAAGCCAGTAAGTCGTCTTCTCAACTTCGTCCCGGGTTAATGGGAAATCAAAAGAAAATTAAATATCCATTCCAGCTGATTTCAATAGATTTAATTGGTCCTTTACCAAGATCAACGAAAGGTTACACTTCTATTCTAGTAGTAACTGATTGGTTTACTAAGTTTGTGCAAGTACAACCACTTAGAAAAGCAACCGCCTCTTCTATCGTTAAGTTTCTGGAAAATGATGTCTTTTTAATGTTTGGAGTTCCTCAAATCATTATGTGTGATAATGGACCTCAGTTCATAGGTGGACTTTTTCAGAAGTTAGTAGAAAAGTATAAAGTACAAAAGGTTTGGTATAACGCTTCTTATCATCCGCAAGTAAATCCGGTCGAACGTACGAATAGAATCATTACTACTGCATTACGCTCTTATATAAAAAAAATCATAGAATATGGGATGCTCAAATTTATAAGATAGCACATGCCATAAGAAACGCTGTTAGTGAAGTTATGGGCTATACTCCATCCTTTTTAAATTTTGGCCGAACTGTTCCTGCTCACGGTGATTATTATGGTCGGTTAGAAAATTTAACAAAGGAGGACATATCATTAGAAACACGCGAACAGTTAGTTAAAGATGTCAGTCAACTATCTCCTATTTATAGTGAGGTAATACAATGTCTTAATCAAGCCTATGAAAGGAATAAGCATTATTATAATCTGAGAAAACGGTCATTACATTTCAAGAAGGGTGACATAGTCTGGAAACGTAACATGGTACTTTCAAATGCGAAAGAAGGTTTTGCAAAGAAATTAGCTCCGAAATTTATAAAAGCGAAGGTAGCCGAAGTCACAGGTTCTGTAACGTACAAGTTAGTAGATTTGGACGGTAGGAATTTAGGAATCTGGCATGTAAAAGATATCAAACCTGGAACCAGTAGTCAACCAGATTTGATAGAGGAAGAATTATGAAGTTTCGTTTAAGCTTGTAAATAAATAGGTATAATTAAGTAGTTTGTTAATTGCCAAAGATATTATTTCAAAAGGATTAGGTTGTATAACCGAACGACTTTTCTAACTTGATGTCATTGAGTTGTGGCATAGCACTCCTCAGCGAAACTGTGTCCTATGAGGTGCGGTTTATTATTTTAAAGACTCCAGTCTCGCATGACTGAAGATCTTGAATTTTAGGTAGTGTCCTATGAGGTGCTGTCCTTAGTTATCTATTAAATTACTTTACTCAAAGTGTAAAGTTAATAATTAGCTGTTAAATGCAAGAGGTTAACAATTACTTCTGCAGAAAAACAGACAAAGTAAAAAGTAGCTTTATAGAATGGACTATGCCTCCAAAGCTAATTCCTTTTCTTAAAAAGAATTTACAGAAATGTTTCATATCTGGAAAGGAAATAAATGATGGAATTCTAGATACATTGGATTTCGTTATGGACAATTAAGATTAGAAAAGTAACTTGAAGTAACTTCAGTGGTAATAGTTAGAGTTCATAGATTGTAATAACTTAGTTTAAAAGATAGGGTATTAGTGTACATAGATAATGAATAATCAATGTTATTAAGAAAGATTGTTTAAAGTTAATGTATTAGCAAATATTAAAAAGGGTGTTATAATAACTTTAGCCAACTGTCTAAAGGGGAGGATTTCAATTTTCTTATTAATTCTAGAAGGGAGATAGTGTAGCAGTACATATCGTAGCTTCTACAGGAATATCGTTCAATATTAATTAATCCTAATAGATAGGCAACTTTAAGCGCAAGACCAGTAGGAGGGGTTGCCTACCCTTTTTGAAATTTAATTTAGAAGGCCCATGGTTATGTTAATAAAAGAACAATAAATAACAAAAATTATTACTTCCTGTTTAATTGAGAAAGCAAAAGGGCGCTTCTCTATGCAGAAGCGAAGCAAATTGAAAATCCTGGCTTAGAAAGGATACAAGCAGACAATAGTAAGCCTTATTTAACTCATACAGCATAGTATTAAAACATAATAATTTTTCAGGCAGATAGGATAAATTCCACAAACATTTTCTTTCTGAAAAGGGCAGTTATTATATAACTGGTAGGTAGACGGCAAACTAATACATACAAATCGTAATAGAGGGTTTTCCTTGATTCAGCTCTTAGTGTCACCTCTTTGACCACCAGCTCTTAGGGCTTCCTCTTTGACTACCAGCTCGTCGGTCTTTTTCATTTGACGCCAGTTCTGGTCAGTTGTATATTCGCCATGGAGAAGTGTGTCGATAAGTTACGAGCGATAAGGAAAAGAGAGGACGCAATTAGAAATCTATAACCAGTTAGGAGATCACTCACCAGTCAAGGGCAACTTCTTTGGTTCGATGAGGAGTTCTTCATAGTTAATGTTGGCAGATGGAGAGGTCCAGGTTCAAGGGTTCTCTACATTAACCGTATGTTAGTCCTGAAAGGGTTTAATATCGTTAGTTAGACTTAAACCCGCGTCATAGCTTAAATATAATTAAATTGATGAATTATCAAATAGATTGTGCGGATTTATTGTCGGAATTTTACCTGCGGGTTCCACAGCGAATGACCCGAAGCAATGACCTCTTATCTGTATCTGTTTGCAACACCAATTGTGCTATTAACTCTCCAGTGTACAGATTATCTGTCAATTTCAATTTTTATAATGCTCGTGAAAACTGTCCTGATATGTTTGTATGTTCTTTTAGAGAATTTAAAAATAAGATGTCTAGTGTAATTCTTAGATTGCGAAATTAAGTCATTAATTAATTTTAGATCATTTACCATTTTGTTATCAGTCATATTCTATTTTCTTTGTTATTTTTTGTTCGGCTTATAAACGCAGACTGCTATATATTAATGATTATGTTTATGTAGTGGTAAATTGTTATAGGGTGTCCGTCTTTGATGTACACCTGTTATTTACCCAAAAATAAAATAAATAAAATAAAATAAATAAATAAATAAATAAGGGCGTAAGCCTTAAGAATATTCAATAACAGATTAGTTTCAAGTAAAAACAATAGTTACTTACCAGGTGATGTGGCCTGAAGTGAGATTAAATCGTTCTGTGACTGTCAAGTTGGTTTTTGGGTCACTTGTCAAATAATAAGTTTTTTTTCATAAAGGACCTTTCTTATACTACATGGAATGATACCAATTAAACTAAATACCGATCATTAATCGTAATTAAGACCTAGGAAAGAGAAATACGAGGGTATAGAGAGCTCTTTATATTTTCAACTTACGAACCGGAGGTTATTAATTAAATAGGTATAAGAAATCTCCTAGATACTGATAGATTCATTAATCCTAACATTTTATTAGAACAAATTCTAACTTGTCAGAGAAGAATAAAACTTGCTAAATAATTACATAATGTGTATTAAAATTAGAAAGGTATAAGCCTCTAATGCATAACAATTGATTTGTGGACTGTTAGAAAGAATACGTAACCTTTGTAAACTTATTGAATTTAAAACTTTTTAAATAAAGTTATGGCGCCCATTTCTTCTGATTAATGAACTTTTACCTTTATATGAAAGTGAAACGAACTAAAAATCCCACAATTGTTAAACCCTGATAAGAAACCGTATCTTGAGCTAGTCGGTGAAGTGTAAGCCTTCAAAGGTAAGTAATGATGAGGGGTACATGTTTTCCCGATTTAGGCCGAGTGTGGTGGCGCATCGATATTTTAACATCTTTTAGCTCGCTTACCGGATTGCCGCCCTAATTTCAAAGGTTGTTAAAAACCCGCCTTTCGACTGAGTTCTAGCCGGAGCAACTTTTTGTTACCGTACACCGTAACGGAATTAGGGCCGCGTATTCTAGCTAGATTTCCCGTGTATGTCGTTAAAAGCTTTTCGACAGTAACAAAAACCTGTACAAAAATACAGGCATTAAAAAGCTAACTATGACAACATAAACTATGTTTTCATTCGTGACGACGAACTGGCCGTACTATATAAATCCTCTCAATGTTAATCATGCAGTTGAGAAATTTTACGAAATCACCCATGACACCATAAAAAAGTATGTCCCACTAAATCGAACACAAAACAAATCTTATCCGATATGGTTTTCTACTTATAGGCTTGATGAAACAAAATAAAAAAGAAATTTAAGATCTATGAGAATGCTTCGGATTGTTTATTATTCTCCAGCTTCCAAACTAAAATTTAGAAATCTGGTGCGTTACACGCACACAACTTCCTTTTACAGTGATCTTATAATTAGCCAAAAATTTTATTTTTAATTTTTAAGCATTTTTGCCAAAAATTTTCAAAAATTATAAATTCTACAGAAACCGTACAAAATAGACAGTTGAAAAGACAAATTTTCTCTAAAATTGTAAGAATAATTCAAAAATGTAATAATATACCGGGGGTTCTATTTAAAATAACAAAATTGATAGCGACTCTCGGTATAACCGGAAGTGATATCACAGTCAAAATATTGTAGTTGTAGTCGCTCTTACACATAAAATCCATAGCCAAAGTTTTAGATTTTCAGTTTTATTAGTTCTCTATAGTGCTCCACAAAACAGAAGTTAATAAAAAGAAATAAAAACAAAAAAAAAAGAAGAAAAGCTTTTTAGAGGTATTTAACTGGAAAATCATTTATCTCACACCAATACACATTAAAAATGTAAGGTTTGAAAAAAATCTTTAGAGCCGTTTTTGGTAAAATTGAAAAAAGTTGAAGAACATACCGGTTATGCGATTGTCTTCAAAAGCTTGCTGTCACATCTAGGTAATACACCAAACTTATATATGACGTTTCAATGTAATATCTCTTCGTTTTTGAGATATTCGGTTCACACAGAGACACACACAGACTGACTGACAGACACAGACCAATGAACAAACATATGTTTTTTGGATTCAGGGAACTCTAAAACGTGGAGATCTGTTGAAAACTCAATTTACAATTTTTGGGGTAATTCCAATACTTCCTTTATTTGAAAAGGAAGTAAAAACTAAACCATCCATTGTCGTATTCTTCGTATCCGAAGATCGTGATTTGTGCAATGTGTTTAGTTTGTAGCTTGTATAATGTTCTTCCAGTGCTTTCTATCCAGAGCGTTTCTTGTGTTTTCTTCCATTTTGGTACCTGTCAGTCCTTCGATTTCATCCAACTATCTTCTAGGTGATCTGCCTCTTAATCGTTTACCTTCGATCTTTCCCTGGACCATCAGCTTTTCCAGATCATCGTCTGGCCTTCGTGATATATGGCGAAAGAATTGTATTCTTTGGATTATAGTTATTAGTCTGAAAAACTAATCAATGAATGTTATAAGAAGTACATGCATAGCCGGAAACTCAATATGCAACGTAATCCTAAGCATTTTTGGTCATTTGTCAAAGAAAATAAAGAACACAATTCAATGCCTAAAATATTGCATCATAATAACACTCCGATAACCCAACTTCCTGTGTAAATCTCTTTTGTCAATTTTTAAGTCAGTATATACGAAAACGATTATAATATGGTCAGAAATTATTCTGCTCACAGGTACACTACTACAGATAATTTAAGTAATATCACATGCAATATTCTAGAAATTGAAAACCTTTTTGAAAATAAACAAATCTCCGGGTCCAAATGGCATCCACCTATATTTCATTAAAACATGTTTACACTCATTAGCCTATCCATTAATGTGAATTTTTATTAAATGTCTTCAAGAGGGAATTTACCCCGTACAGTAGAAATTAGCATACATGACCACGATTTTCAAATCCTGGGATAAATCAAAAATTTGCAATCATAGACCTATTTCTAAACTGAGTATTTTTGGTAAAATTTGAGTCAATTTAAAATATAAATATCTGCTCTTTGTTGCAACTTTTTACTGAAACTAAGTCAGTTAATGACAGCATTATCTTTCAAAATTACCTGAATCACTTGAATGACTGCTGTAGCAAGTGTTTTTAAATATTCAAAAGTATCACAAAATTTCCTTCTTTCGAATAAAGGCCATTATAACTAACTACACATTAAACAATACTATTCTTAACAGCATAACCAGCATACGAGATCTTGGTATCCCTTTGAGCAGTGATTTTACTTGTAACGCCCCCATTGAAAAAAACATTATGCAAAGCTAACAAATAGTTGGGCGTTATAATACGTTAACAAAACACTTCTAAATCATAGAATCACTAAAAACCTTATACTTAGCCTATGTTACCTCCCCCTCCCCCTTCTTGTCTTGATAACCCTCTCGTAAAATGTTTATTTTTAATGCGTTAAAAATATTAATGTAAGATAGGAAATAAATGTGTATCTCAGCGTCAGCTTATTCCCCCTGCATTGATGAGCTTATTGCTGATACTGAATTTGTGCTTCAGTTATCGCAATTGCGCTAGAATGTAAAGGCTATAATATGGGCATCAATTTATTGCCGCTTGTCGACAAACTAATACCTCGATAATTGCTATATTACCCTCCATTTTCTCTTTTGAAAGACGTAATGGCCTTAACAATTTTCCTTTTTTAAGACTGATGTTTTCTGCAAATACCCAGTAAATCAAATAATCTACATTCATTATGATTAAACCATTTTTTATTAACTTCCAAACGACGAGAATATAATAACGATTCGAGCTTCTCAAGTGCGAAGTCATTGATGACCCTGTTTTTATTTTATGTTTGTCCTAATGATTTTTCTCGTTTATAAATATTATACACCAAGTGAATTAATCATATGTTTATTCCATATATATAATACACATATATTGCTGGTAGGGCCTGAAAACTTCAGAAAACATTACGGCGCCGACATAGTTTCACTTAGAGTATAACGCGTCTCGTGCGCATGCGTGAGAATTCGAACTCCGCCTTTAGAAGAGAATTTTAAACTTGACCACTTCCCCATTGGGCGGACGACGCCGCCGCGCTTGCGCACAGCTCACCGTATAATATGAAGGAGTTGGTTGTGTGTCTCACTTCATCGGTGAGTTTCCCACTCATAGCCGCTAGCAATATAGTAAGTATTAGATATATGGTTTATTCACGAGTTAATAAATGTTTAATTCACGTGGCGTATACCGGGTGTCCATTCTCAAAGTCGAACATAGGGAATTAACATTAGTGCATTCTCTCGTTCTTCATTGAAATAATTCATTTTTCTGTATATAATTTTAACAGACGTTAACAGAAAATACCTGATTTACGCCAACTAATTACCATTTTTTTTTGACAAATGCTATCGAACTTCAAAATTCCCAAGTTTTAAATTAGTATTTTAAAATAAAAATCGCATCTTGAATATTATTATTGATATCATTTCATGCGTAATAATTTTATCTTTCCATTGATACCATTACCTTCCCTGTAAGTTGAATTAGCGAGCAGGAATTGGCGAAAGCGATCAATACAACGTTAATCGCCTGTTCGACTTTGAGAACGGACGCCAGGTATATGTTTCTATTCAATTTTGACTTAATTTTGAATAAAAAAATTTAAAATATTCAAATTAAGATATAAATGTACCCATTCATCGTCGATTTAATCTAAATTTTAGTAATTATATATTACACACTATCTAGTGAATTAAACTTTTTTAATTCTCTAGTGAATTAAAACACTTTTATTTCACTTCTGAATCATAGACTGGTTATGAAGGTTGTTATGGAGTTAATAATGTCACTTTAAACTGTCAAAATTGAATAAGAGTTATTTACTATACAAGTGGGATAACACCATGTATTGTACAAAATTTTATCTACAACTGCTTAAAATTGAGAAAGGTGCATTAAGAGAAATGTCACATCTGTCATTTTCAAAAATATTTTAGTAGGCAAATGTCATTATGTCATTCATTTGACACTATTTCAGTTAGGCAATAAAGCCATTACACCACTCAGTTCGGTAATAAAGCCATTACATAACTGAGTGGTGTAATGAGCTTCATTAGCTAACGGAAATAGTGTCAAATGAGTGACGTAATAAGTTACTTCTCCCACTGGAGTAGATAAAAATTATTATACCACTATTCTATATACTGATGCAACCATTGACATTTATGAGTATGTAGAATCTGAAAGTATCGAAATAAAACCCTTTACTAATTGTTCCTGAAAATTCTCTAAACTAGCTAACTTTTACTTTTAAGGACATTTTTTTCTATAATTGTCACTGTTGCATTATCTTTAGTGTCCACTACATCTTTTAACGTTAACCCATATAATTTATATATGTATACAGTGTGTTTCACTTCTCACCTTTACACCCCCGTATTTTCGTTGTTTAATTTAAAATCGATTTCAAATCTTGTCATTTACACTACTCTCTAAAAGCGTTATTTTTACCATTTTAAATGCTTTTACTGCGAACCAGTAACATATTGGGATCAAAAATAAATACGAAATCTTGAAAACCCAATTTTAGGGATATATTTTTCAATTGATTTACGATTTGGTGGGAAATTGAATTAATTTAAAATTGCAACAAGAGTGAACTACCTTTATTTATATTTTCTTTTAAATTATAAAAAAACAAGCTAGCATTTAAAGGCTAAGTTTCAATAAAAACTATAAAAACGCATTATTAAATCAGTACCTACTGGAGAGATTTAACTAATGACAGTAGTGTAGATTATACTCCCTCCGGAAGGTAACCACGAAAATTAAAAATATCTATTATGCAAGTTCCCTCCATTACGAAGTAGATGGAAAATGGGTCAAAAACAATAAACAAATGAAGAACAATAAAATAAAATAATTAAAGAAGAAATTATCCAAGAAAATGCAGAGGACAAACTTACTACCCTCCAACGGTTCAGAATGAAATCAAAAACACTCTAAATCCTAAAAAAAGCTTCAAGATTTGGTCTAATAGCCGGAGAAGCACTAAAGCAGCTACCGATGAAAAATATAGTAAAACTGACTAACCTTACTAATGCTGCCTTTAAAGTGACGAAGATTACAATGAGAGCCAGGAAAACCAAAGCATGAAGTCACATCGTATATGTAGGGTTGCCAGATGTGCCAGAAAAAAACGGATAGGATTTTTTACAGATTTATTTTAATCATGTTGCACCCAAAATAAAGTAATAGGAACATGATAAAGCATCTGTTGGGTTTGGCTAGCTTTTCTAAACCTGACAGATACATGAAAAACCGAACTGTTTGGTCGAATAGCTGTAAGGACAATTTGCTGTATTTTCGCCCGTTTCCGTTTTATTTAGGTTCAGTTTGACAATTTAATCACGTTTCGAAACTCCCGCACTTTACATTTCAAAATTAGTGCAAAATTTTCATAATAGTCTAAACCGTAGTGGCCCCTGTTGAGTTTAGTATGCGCATTGCAAATTTCTAGACTACATTATTCGATTTAATATCAATCCCTGTAGGTTGTGTTACGTGCGCCTAAAATTCTCAGCCTAGTCCTTTACCAGTTAGCATAATTTCATCTTTTTGTACCGTGAGTTAAGACCATTAGGTGGAGCGTGCTGTGCCTTTTCTAATATCGAACGACAATGATTTCCAATTCGTCATTCTTGACGTAATCGGATGTCGCCTCGCTTTCCATTGGTTCAAGTTTGGGACGCTTTGATTATCGATTTCTGTAACAATTGAATTGTTTCGTTAGGCATCCATCTTACATTTTGCGTGCAAAATGGACGCTCGTATAAATTTCCAGTTATTGTCTAGATTTTTGATTCTAATTGCCAATGCTATTGCATTTCATTGCGCTTATGTGTGAATATAGCTATAGGAAATGACTGGTACGTAGTCCCCCTGCTTGCTTTACTGTATTCTTAATTGCGAATTTATAGGAGATTTTCCTGCCCCCATGCTGTAAACATCATGCATTTGGGCTGAGACTTTGAGAATTCTCATACGCCGGTTTGCCGTTTTGCTGGTTCGATCCGCCTTGTTGGATAAATTTTCTGACCATGTGGGCCGTGTAACTGCTGATTCGGGTCGCCTCCTTGTTGGATGTATTTCCGAACTCCTAGGGCCGCATTCACTTCGGAAGAACCCGCTGCAACGCACCTTGGTATCGTACACCTCTGCAGACCGGCTGTTTGCACAGTGACAATGTCGCCGGGCCTATGCAGGTGCTGTAATTTGTAATTCCATATTCGTCAAACGTTTCGTCGCTTGAACCCAAACGTTCGAAATTCAATTGGGTCTTACTTATGTGCGGCTTGGGACTATTCATCGTTAACTGTAACTTGAGTTCATTACGTACCCTGCTTCAAATTCGGCCATCAGGCTGTAAGATTTTAAAATTAATTGAATAGAGAACAATTTGAATGGGTTAGATTTGATGCAGTATTTAAAATTTAATTAATTGTAGTATTCATGTTATACAATATTAACATTTGGTTAATTGTAATATTCAAGTTATACAATCTTTAAAATTTGATTTATTACTTCATGTTTTGCAATATTTAAGGCTATTAATAATTTAGCTAAACATTTAATTTTAAGGTTCATATTGTGAACTTGGATGGGATGTGAGCTGACCCACGTACGAGTCAATGACAAGCCCAGATGTGTTTAATGGGGTTCGCCCCCGTTATTTGTTCGCGTTTAATAAAGTAGCTAACTTGACGACTCATGCAGTTCAGAGCCGTGTGCAGCGTAAGCACTGTTGGAGTAGATATAATCTTAGAATTTGCATACGTTATTACTTATGCTTATTTATTACATTTAACATTCGTTATTTAAGTCAGAATCCAAGCATCATGCTTTGATATTTAAAATCGGGTTATAATTGTATGTGCATTAAATTTAGTTATAAACCACATCTCCGAATTATATGTGAACCGGTGTTTTATTGCTGCGAAGTATCTCTGCTGTTTTCTGAGCTGATATATAGGTTAGCCGTTACGAATTTCAACAAGGGAGCAACAATCGGAAGCTGAACAACAGCGTGGTGTCCTAATCTGATTAGCTATACAGGTAATCTTATTGTTCTGCGGAACCCACTCCCATCTACGACTTGAGCTGTCGCGAGCGTACACTCCCAAGCTACCCCTTTTCGGTGACAGAGATTTGTTTGTATTTTCGCAGCCTTGTTAGCACTGAGGGGTTTGTATTTTTTTGGATATTGTATCGTTATTGTATAAGGGGTAACAGTTGTTATGGAAATTCGTCAATAGAGGCACTCAGATTTTGGCTTTTGGAAAACACGCCTTGCGTGTATGTTTGCGGAGCATACTGCGTAAGTTGGCTTACCTTTTATTACTCCCGTGGCGTCAGAAAGGCGGCAGTAGAACGTTCGGTGCTTCCCCGAAATATTTGGCCATTGCGTTACATTTTATGTGTAACACTTGGAAATTGGCGAAGAAAGATGTAGCGTGTCGTTGTAAAAGAGAGATGCATTTTAAGATGCGGCTGCAGTCGTTGAATTTTGCGACGCCCTCTGAATTCATTCCCGCTTCCGCCTTGAGTTAGTTAACAAGTGTTTATGAAATCGCCCCCCCCTCCCCGCCCCCCTCCCCCCCGGCAACTTCGATCGTTGTGGGCGCGCTTTGAAATAGTTAAAATTAACTGTGTGCCTTGTGGAACCGTTGTTTTTGTACCCAATAAATTTGTGAGCTGTTTCGTAGAGATGTGTGCTAGCTGTCGGGGTTTAAGAGATGCAAGCAAGTTAGTTATGGTCGAAGAGTCCTTACAGGGGGGGTTGTGAGACCTCCATTGCAGCGTCAGCGGATTTAATGATCGGATTCTCAAAGGCACCAGCTCTATCTTACCAAGCTGTCGTGTGGCACATCGCAAGTTGAAAGTTTCGTTTCGTCAAAGTCACGATTGCTGCTGTCAGTATTGTAGTTGGACTTTGTTTTAGTAAGTAATTTTAAAGCTACAAACCCATTTATTTGATGTCACGTTTGTATAACTATTTCACATGTCTTTAATTATTTCGTATGCCGACTGTTGCATGAGTACTTGTATTTTGTGTTTTCTTTATAAGGAATACAGAGGAGTTGGGAGAAAATGAACCAAAGGCAAGTTCACTGGGGCTGCCCGCTGGTTAAAATCAAGCACTGCAAACACCTTTTAAGCTCCGTTCATGATTTCCACCTTTGCGTGACCGGAGTTACCGACAAGAAGAGTGGTGCACCAAACATTTAACATCTGTATTTTGTTTACCGGATTGTAGCCCTAATTTAAGGTCGTAAAGAACCAGCCCTTCTCACTGAGCGTTTTAAGCCGGCACCTTTTGTTACTGCCCATCATAACGGGATCGGAGCAATCGTTCTGAGAATTTCCCGAATTTGTAGTTTCTATGTGGTAAGAAACTGCCGGTTTTGTTTAAAAGAGCTTTTTATGCTGTAGCAAACTGGCATCCCAACATGGTGGCATGTTTGTTTTTTTTTTGTCATAAAGTCGATTTTAGGCTGTAACGAGCCGGACATTTGGCAAACCAACATATAGGCCAATTTCATTGCTACCAGCTATACATAATATTTTTGAAAATAATTTAGTCGAAATACTAAATCCAATCATCGAGACAAAAGGCCAGATTCCGAAACATCAGTTTGTATTTGGAAATAAACACTCGATAATTAATCAGGTACGTAGAATAACTGAGATTATTGAGCAAGCTCAGGAGAAGGAAAAAGTCTACTCCACAATATTCTTCGACTTGGCGCAAGCATTTAATAAAGTTTGGGATGAGGGGTTAAACAATAGGTAAGTTAAAATCTCTTCTCCCCAAACAATACACATAAATACTGAAATCATACCTAACAGAAAGATTCTTCAGAATCAAACAATATGCTTATCCTAATTTTTTTTAAATCAAAGCGGGAGTCCCACATAGAAGTATAAAAGGACTGATCCTATACCTGCTATATACCAGTGAGCTCTCGGAAGTAGAAACATAATATTATAAAAGCTTTTCGTGGTGGTACCGCTATACTAGCAGTATGTACCAGCAATGAAAAATCTTTAAAAAACTGCAAATAGCTATCACTCAAGTACATAATTCAACAAAAAGGTGGGGAATCAAACTTAATAATGCATCGAAATCAGTTCATACTAGTTTGACCAACAGACGTTTAGAATACAATCAGATAGTACCATATTCAGCCACAGCCATATAGCTTGACATGATCTTAGTCACCAGGATCCGATAAAAAGCCCACGCCAAAAATAAAATGGAAGAACTAGGCCTTAAATATAGCAAAACAATTAGCTGATGGAAGAAACTTCTAGCTGTCAATATATAACAAGCTACTATTTTACAAGCAAATACTAACACATAAATGGTCATATGGTACTCAACTATGGGGTGAAGCAAACAAAAAATACCCTGGAGATCATACAGCGACTCCCGAAAAATGTGCGGAAGAAGGGAACTTCGTAGATGCGCCATAGCACATCAGAAACAACGACCTCCACAGGGACCTAGAGATGGATTCGATGACTTGCAAAATACAGAAATTTGCAAAACGATATGAAGAAAGACTTCACAATCAAAAAGCGTTGAAGCCACCCAGCTACTGAACAACCGCAATGTAGTTCAAAAACAAGCGAAACCCTTTGAGTTAGTTTAAGTGCTAGTGTTAGTGTTAAAAGCAAAGGCAGTGCTAGTGTTGTCAGTTTATTTATCAGAAACTGAATAGGGTTGCAGTATCACAGTATAATTGTGTGATATCGCCAGTCTCCAGCCACAGACACCAAGTTTATAGCTTGGAAAGAATACCCTTTGTCGATATTAAATTATCAAAATCATAAAGATTAATACTGGTCTTTTACTACAATCTATTCGTTCATACTTACTATACTTAAATGTTTACGACGTGGGAGCAATTAAATGAACAACAGCACGTTTAAGCTATGATGATGACTTTTGCGTTTTGTAAATACATCATGCGTCTTGTAAAATAGGAGCAGTGGCTGATGAGTGTACAGGCTAAAAAGCTGAGTTGTGATTGCCGCACATTCCTGCTAATGACTCCATGCGTTTTCTTGGCATTTTAACCCGAGTTTTAACCAGTATTTTTCAATAACTTTATAATCCATAACCATTATTTAA
The DNA here is from genome assembly GCA_940337035.1 of Agriotes lineatus. Classification (NCBI taxonomy): domain Eukaryota; kingdom Metazoa; phylum Arthropoda; class Insecta; order Coleoptera; family Elateridae; genus Agriotes; species Agriotes lineatus. The sequence goes on along the minus strand of CALNHX010004213.1, from coordinate 37,179 downwards.
CTAATGTTTTACAAGGTTAACCACGGAGAAACATCAAATGGTGAACTCCTGGATTTAAAAAAACCAGTAATTTAGAAACAAAATTGTTTAGTCTAAAAGACTTGACTGTAATTGGATAAGTGCTGAAAAGTGCTTTAATACGTAAACATTAATGTTAATTTTTTTTCTGGCTAGAAATAAAATGAAATTTATTTACCTGAAGTTTAATACATTATGGTCTTCTTTCTACTCTTTACTTCCTGTAAGAAAACAGTTAAATTAGAAAATAGATGCAGGAATTTGATTGATGCATCCGCGAGCGGTGTTGTCAATCTGCGATTGATGGGGAGTAATACCGAAGATGAAATTGTTAATTTCGATTTGTTTGTTCGTATGTACAAAATAGGTAAAAATATCTTAATGCTGCTACTAATATTGAAACAACAAAATGAAAAACTTAGCAATTCGAGTTACATGAATTCGCAAAAAAAAATGCAATTGGTGAGATTCGAACCTGTGGAATCCGATTGTTAGTCAGACGCTCTAACCACTTGCTTATACATCATGCTTACTTGTCGCTGCGCTATAAAGGACACGCGACACTACTGGCGATCGCAGACGAAGTGGGCCCGATCGTTTCCAATGAAATAGTGACGCAGAAATGCAAGCAGAGACGCAGGCACAACACACGTTTATGTATAGGAAGTGAAGGAGTCTTTGACAAGTACTTGTTTGTCGCATAACATATAGCGGCCATGCTATTTTATTGTATAATACACCTAGTAAACAAAAGTTTTATATGCATTAAGTAAGAAGAATTTCCATAATTATAATATTACTAAAGTATATCTACTACTATAAAGTTATGCGTAGTATTTGAAAAAAATATGTGGTAACTCGAACAATACAAGTAGTTGGTCAACTTCAACTAGATTATATTAACGAAAAAGGTGCACTGAGAATTGATACTTTATAAAAAAAAATATATTTCTGACCGCAGCTTCGAAACCAGAACAAAATTTTGATATCTGTTTTTTTCTATCGTGCTGCTTTTGAACATACCCCATAACGTGCAATCTAATTTCTTTTGGTTCTAATAATAACAAAGATATGGGATTCGGTGTACGTTTTTTCAAAAATTCGATTTATAGATTCATTACGTATATTGTTTTATTAATATCAATAAAACCTGCACTTAACTAGCTCAACAATCAAGGTAATGATCACTGCCGCCTCGTTTCTGCCTAAGTGACTAATAGACTAGAATTCAGCAATTAAGCTAGTAATTTGCATTTGCTAAGAAGGTGGTATCGAGAAATTTCTATACAAAGGCAAGATTGGCTGCACGAAATGCAATTTTCCACCGTTGCATTTCCTTTTGCTTTTACACGGCTACATAAAGCGCATTGTTAAGTAAAAAAACGAGATGTTTAATGACTCTCGCCCGAACGCTGTTGCTACTCCTTGTTATTTCTCAAAATTGCGCAAAAGTATAGTATTTACATATTATTAAAAACTAATAAATATTCATCAAGTTGCGTACACTTAGTTTAATTTTGTTGTCAAGTATGCTTCTGTGGAGCCATCCTATTTCAATTAGTAAAATTACTGAACAATATGAATCTGCAAACATCGTTCTTCGGCTCAACAATAGTAATTTACGTTACAAGGCCGGAAAATGACTTATTAAAGTACGAGTTTAGATGTTTACGGACGAGGCGAGGAACGAACCGAGTCTGGAATTTCTAAACGAGTATTTTAATAATATTTTACGGTCGTGTATCGTACAATGTTTTATCTCATACTGTTTTATATTATCGGCCTAATGACTTTAATCCTCTATATAATAAAGAAGAACGATCCAGACGTGTCCGTCACGAAAATTCAGACGCGATGTCCCTGGTTGAGTGAATGCGGGTTACGGTAGCGGAGCCCCAAGGGCCCCCCTGGAGAGGGGCGGAGCCCCGATGCCTCCTTGGAGAGGGGCGGAGCCCGAGGACCTCTTGGAGAAGGGCGGAGCCCCGAGGTCTTCCTTGGAGAGGGGTGGAGACACGAGGCCCCCCTTAGAGAGGGCCCCCTTCTTTGGTCAGGTGGGCAGCAGGGGTATGGGACGTGTTATGAAAATTTATGAGATTTTTTGTAAAAAAAGACAAGGAAGGCCGGAAGGTGTCACTTTCCGGCCTTGTATTGTAAAATGTAAAATGAATCCGAACACAAAATTTACCAATATTGATAATTTTTTCGAATATTTTATGAAAACATATTTAGGAACGTCAAGAACAACATTTTCTATGTACCTTTTGAGCCGACCAACACAATCTCATCAATTTCCATTTTCAATCGTACCATCGACTGTGTTTGCTGATGAATTTTTGTTTAAATTACTTTAAATAAAAATTACAAACGAACATTATCGTTAATGATTATTCCCATTTAGTAAACCGGTTACTGTATCCATACGTCTAATTCAGTAAACAATGCAAGAAACCAATGTTCTCTTTTCACTCTTCGTTGCGTTACTTCACTTCCATTAATTAAGTTGGTAGACTTGATATTTAGAAGATTGATAAAAGAATATTAAGATTGTTTTCCGGGAAAAAACCACCTTAATGTTAGCATGAACTTACCTTATGGTCTCAAAATAAGATTGTAATATCTCGACTTTTACGACATTTTGAACTTACTTCCTAAATCAATGCTCACTTATAATTTTGACAAGACGTAAAAGCCACATTACTTGCCCTTAAATGGTAGCTACAGTAGGTCCAGGTTCGTCATAATCTATAATATAATTTTCCTTAATGTGTTTCCGTGAGTCCGTGGCACGTGCCGGCTTCACAGATGTTTATGGTTTATATTTGTTTAGGTTTTGTTTTTCTTATCTTGGCGCTCGGCTCGGAGCTTATCGCGTATCCTATTTCACACGTGGGCGTAGCGCGCCGTTTGCTTGTATTCGAATAAACACAAATAAGCAAAAGATAAAACATAAAATAATTCTACTGTTCTGTTATACCGGGTGTCCATTCTCAAAGCCGAACATAGGCAATTAACATTAGTGCAGTCACTCGTTCGTTATTGAAATAATTCATTTTTCTGTAGATAATTTTAACAGACGTTGACAGAAAATACTTGATTTACGTCAAATAACTACCAATTTTTTTGACAAATGCTATAGAACTTGAAAAGCAAGGCATGGCATATTTAAAAATTCCCAAGCTTTAAATTAGCATTATAAAAATTGCATTTCGAATATTATTATTGGTATCATTTGATGCGTAAAAATTTTATCTTTTCATGGATACCATTACCTTCCCTGTAAGTTGAATTGGCGAGCAGGAATCGGCAAAAACGTTCAATGCAATGTTAATGGCCTATGTTCGACTTTGAGAACGGACACCCGGAATACATACATTAAAATTTGTAAACGCTGTACAGTTGATTTACAATAAATTGATTCTTCAGTGGTGTCAGATAGGCAACCTATCTAACCGCACTGGCAAGCAGGTCATCCGCCACTGGTTCGGAGAATTTGGAAACTGTAACCTTTGAGGACATCAGTGTCTGCTTTATCGACCTGCTCTGAAAAGAGCAAAACTGCATTGCTTCGTTGAAATTTTAAATCGTTCTAAAACAACCCCAGGGTAAAATATAAACGTCTAACGTGTTGTTGTTAGTGCCAGAAGGTGCAAAAACTTTTGACCAGGTAAGTGGCTTTCTGAAGCTCGGTTCGAAAAGGAATGCTACAGAGCGTCCTGTTATTTTAGCAATGCAGTTCCAAGATCCGGGCATTCCAGGGAAAAAATATTGTTTTGCGGTTCAGATCGCCGGATACGCAGAGATAGGATACAGTCGCTACCGAGTTCAGCTTCGATAACGCACACCGGGGTTGAAACTTCGTGGCAGAGGGCTGTCTAACGAAGCTTTCCGTCAAGGTTTATATTTGACAGGCAAGAATTGGTTGTGATCCGAAGCTTGAAAAAAATATAAGTTCCTAACAGCGAGGACGGCGGCGGTCTGAGCTAGCGTGAGTTACCTGTGACGTGCTGGAAGCACTCGGGCCAGAATGCCGGGTAAGGTTCTGTCCGTCAGTTTTGGAATATAAGTCCCATTTAGTAGCGAAACTGCTTGTATTTATACTCGGCGTTATCATGTAGATTGTCATTGAGTGGGAGAATGAATTCATGAGATAAGCAGCGCTGGACTACAGACGTTGTCAACATCCTTTTACAGGAATGTTGCATCGACTCCAAAGGTTATCGAAACATTTTGTATTGCTGGAATGTCTTATCCACAACGTGAGCTTCAAAACAGCAAATGTGACAAGAAATTAGCTAGGCACAAATATCAAAGGCATTAATTACACAGTGTAGCACATTACACTGTGTAATTTTATATATTAAGTTTTCTTTTCTATGTTAAGGTGAAAGTAAAAAACGGCAATGCTGATCTTTCTCCTTTTGAATATATGTAACTACAAATTAATAATAAATTAGTAATAGTAGTACAAATTTAAATTAGTTTCGTTTGTTTTTCTATTGTAGGTTATATTCAATAAATATCTATCTATCTATCTAATTACGTTTCTTAATTAGATTTGCACCAGAATAACGTCACAAGATATCAGAAGATTCCACCGATAAGTTGTGTGCTTAAAGTTTGACAACGCACGAAAGGATTTAAAAAACTGTTCTTTTACGAATATCTCCGTCCGTATCGGCTTTATGATAAAAATACTTATATACCAGTGTAAACTATGGAAAATTATCTGAAAATCGTTTAAAGCCTTTTGATATGAGATTACACTTTTGCGTTATCAAGCTTTGACCCTGTAAGCTAACATAGTTATTAAAATTGAAGTACTTTTTCCTACTCCGGTATCGGAAGTACTCCCTTTCTTCACTCAAATTAGTGAGGAGCATGACCATTTTATCCACTCTAATAATTATACTATAATTGACTAAAACTTGTGATATTAGCGCCAGCCTAAATTTATATAAATAATATCTTCAAATTAGAACGCAGCTATTAAGTCACAATCGACGCTGGCATCTCAAATATGCTAGGAGTTGACGATAAATAAAGCGACACAGAGATATGCGGCTCCGCGTACAACAAAAGCTCGGCACACTCTCTAAAAAGTAACCCGTATAGAGAGGCCCAGAAAGGTATCAAACGAAGGTACCCAAGCTGCTAAACATACTTGAGTCTAAACCCACCTAGAAAAACCTTTCAGAACTCCCAAACCTAAACTCCAAATCTAATAGCGTATTTATAAGGTTTGTTCGAACCAGCTCCTACAAATACCTTCTCAAAACCGCTTTCCGTCTTATTCGCGACTTGTTGAAACCAGCACCTAAATAAGAAACTCCAAATAGCTTCTTGAAACCGCTTCTCGTCGTGTTAGTGGCTTGTTCAAACAGTACCTGAACATGACCCCCAAAAACAGGCCTCAAACTTAACCCCATGGCCACCTACCATTTCTTCACCCCTACGGGTCAGGGCTCCAAACGACAATAATATGGTTCCAGGTAGGCTACGACAAACTCGAAATCCGCGGCCAACGAAGCGTTCACCTGGTAAAATTCACCGCCAGAATTAATTTAGGTCCCGACTAATCTGTTACGAGGGAACTTTCCCATTATTCATTAGTAACGTCGTGCAACACTGCCAGGCAAAATGAGAACTGCTTGCAGTAAATAATCCAAAGCCGGTTGGACTTCTTCAAAGTGAAGTTTAAACACATTACAACGCTCCAGGGGCCGTTCAAAGGATGGCCAGAGTGAGTTTAACCAATACCATCTAAAATACAAAGGCCTAAGTTCTCTGGAGTGACGTCAGCACAAGAAGAGAAACTTCGGTTAAATCGCATAGAGTACTTCTTTAAAATTTGACTTTATACTTGTAATCTGCACACGTAAGCCGCAGTAATCAAAGAATGTATTCTTATAACAAATCTTATTCTCTGCGCAATTATAGGTTTTAATTACAAAACACTATAACCTCTGAAATACATTAGCAACTTGCCATTGCGTTGATGCTATGACCTACTTGTATCGGTCATATATTTGAGCAATGACTGATGGTAAAAAATTCACACATACCCCAGCAAACATTAATAAAGGCACTAAATTAAGTGACTTTCAATTCAACAAAGCTTCATTACAATTGATAATTTCAATAAACATTTCCTACAACGTGGAAACAGTGGACAGCAGCAGCCACAACCGATGGCCTCATTCAGTTAAGGCGGCTAAGGAGAGCTCATGCATTTCTATAACGAACGGAGTAAATTTTTCATTTGCGCCTTAGAATAAAAATATTTAGGCAACTGTAGATACATCACCTTGTCTTGTATGGAAATGTCGGTAGCGGATTATTTCCCTAAGTACCTTATCTGTTAATCTATTACCTGATACGAAGTTTCTATTTATAAACAAGTTGGCAAAATATCTCCTTACGTTAATACCCAAAATAAATATATATCTAAAGTAATTTTTTTTTTTCTATAATAACTGTCAAAGTATTACAATGTTGGTAGATATGTGAGTAAAACGCTAGGAAATTTTTATACCTCGTGTTGGTAGAACTTTTTCAAAATTATGGTTATGTGTCAATTTTGAATGTCACAGTTACTTAATTTGAACTCTTGACAAATTTCATCAAACGTTCATTATGTTTATTTTCAAATATTGTAAGTTTAATAATTAATAAATTTGCAATATTTTACTATGCTGTTCGTTTTACCCACCATTACATGACATGACATATCTGTCAAAATAACAAATAATTTTTTTAGTGGAAAAAAAGAACTAAAAATCTATGTATTAACATTATTAAAACTAGGGACCCTGCAGAAATGCAACTTATCCCCTAGAAAGTTGACCTTGAACATTATTATAGAAAAAAATGTACTTTACAATTTTATCAGGATGTGTAATTATTGTAATTAGAGGCAACGTAATTAGATTTAACCACGTTTACCTCACAATTAGCTTGTCTGGCTCGCCAACCCTAAATATTTTCTTTGAAATGGGTAACCAATGATGAACTGGAATGAAACTTTCCAAATTCCATATGTCTGAAAATACTAATTACATTGTCATTGACTAATTAGGTTCACACTAAATATCTACTATATTAAGTAAAGACACAAGGATTTTCTTTGATTTTCCTTGTACTTTTAGTGCAGTGTGGTCTCTTGACTTGTGTTGTGCAAATTTTTGTAAATATCAATTTACCATGGCCAAAGCCAAGATATGCTTGTCTAAACCTAGAAAAAGTAAAAAACTGCGTATGAAAATGCTCCGACTAAAGTAAGTTGACTTTGTTAATATTTTCCTTTTTTACTATTTTATACTGTTTTTTAATAATTTATTTAAATACAATTATGTGAAAAAATAAATACTGATTAAATCTTTTTAATTATATACAATTTTTCCAAAAAGTGTGCAACAAGTGCAAACCTTTATTATTGATTTCTAAAACAATTTACTCTAGAAAAATTGCAATTATTATACAGGGTGTTAATTAAGTACGTAGACAAACTTTAAAAGGTGATTGCTTGATCAATTCTAAGATCAAGAGTTTACACAAACATGAGACCTAAACGGCTTCGTTTGGTCAAAATATATTTAATTTATTTCCACCAGTGGCGTGCATCGGGGCCACCTCAGTTACATTATTTTAGAAAAATCTGGTACGCCACTGTTTTTAAACAATACTACTAGTTTTAACTTCATCCATTAAAACTACACAAAAGATGTATCTTTTTATTTTTTTGATAGAATAAACCTTTTTCGAGAAAAACGAATAAATCTGTAACAGAAATTTCGTTCATTGGACGTTAATAGGACCTAACGGTCTCGTTTTCGAAATAGAATTTTTAAAAAATATTTAATAACAAACAATCTTACAATAGCTACAAAACTTTATGCTAAAAAACAGTGGCGTGCCAGATTTTTCTAAAATAGGTTAACTAAGGTGGCCCCGATGCACGCCAGTGCAGTGGTGGAAATAAATTAAATTTATTTTGACCGAACAATGCGACTTTATGAAATACTAACCTACACCAAGTTTGACTAGAATAGCTCTAGCCGTTTTCCAAATTTTTGAGAAAAAATATTTTTGTTTAAACTTCAACATCATGTATCTTGAAAACGAAGCCGTTTAGGTCCCGTGTCTGTATGAATTTTCTATCTTAGAATTGAGCAAGGAATACCTACTTAAAGTTTGTCTACGTACTTAACACCATGTAGATAAAAATATCACCCAAGTTTAGTTTCCATTATCTATCTAAACTTAACAACTAATGCACAATTTAAAAAGTCGCACAAACGAAATGCAAAATCTAGAAATCATGAAAATTGACAAAGGGAAACAAAAACGCACATTACTGTGTATTTATTCATAAAAAATCAGTAAATCAAATTTCATGCTAATTGACCGATATTTCATGCTTCTGCTAAATTTATTTGAAACGTCGAATAATCGATTGACCCACTACTACATTTTATTAAAAAAATCATACGAGCATTCTTATGAATAATTTCATTTCCTATCGATTTACTTACAAATATAGAGGGTGTACTATTCGAAAAACAAAATTTGACATTTTTGAGAATAGAGGGTAAGCCCTGAAAAATAATTACACTATTTCATACATTATTTCTTTTATACACTGTGTTCTTTATCGCGTTACAACACATATTATGGCCAGCTTATTTTCATGAGTGTTTAACATTTTGATAAAATTTTAAATAAATTAATTTTGTAGTTGCCGTAGGGGTAACTATGAAATTAGTTTATTTAAAATATTATCAAAATATTAAACACTCATGAAAAACGCTGGACGTAGTATGTCTTGCAACGAGATAAAAAAACACAGTGTATACATAAAACTCAATAGAACATTGTATCCTATTATTTCAGACTGTGCAATAATTTGATAAAAAAAGCCGCGCAGTCATCACTCGCTCTAGGAAAATCACAGGTGCAACATTCATTTATTTCATACTGATGTCAAAAATGACATTTTTCGGATTATTTATGGTACAAAAAATGGAACATTAAAATCCTAGTACTTTAAAGTATAATTTTAAAGTTCAAGTACTTTAAAACTCATTTATTGTACAAAAAATGGAACATTAAAGTCCTAGTACTTTAAAGTAAAATCTTAAAGTTCAAGTACTTTAAAATTATACGTCAGTTGTTGACATGAAGTTTGAAATTATTTACAACTTTTTATTTAAAATTCATTAAACTTGCAGTATGAAATAAACCGTTGTATTCACCACGAACGAAAAGTGTTTTTAAATGTCCTCGCAAGTAATTCCGTCCTCGGCTGACGCCTCGGACGTAAAAAACTTTCTTGTCTTTAAAATACCACTTTTCGTTCTAGATAAATAAACTACTATTACCAAGTACTTCCCGTTTATACTTATGACTTTTGTATTAGATTAAAATTGTATAAATAATCAGCTCAAACATCCATAAATTACTCTGTCAAAATATCAATCATTACCAGTAATAATAGAACGAGAGGTCAAAATATTGCCGACAATAATTTTTGCGATTCAGATACGAGTTTCTGTGGCGACGAAATTAACGACAAGCGCTTGCACGAGTCGTTATTTTCTACAGCAACAGAAACGAGACAAACTGAAGAGTCCTATTCGTCTTGACAATTTAACATTTAAATTATTGAAAATGGTCAATAAAAATACGGTAGACGTTTCTAACAATGTATCGGTCGCAATTTCGGATTCTGAGATAATTATGTCATTTTCTCCTGATGACAACAATACTTGTGTTTTTGGAATAAAACACACTGATGTTAGAGAATGTAATCTGGCACCGCATAGTGAAATCAATGTTTCTGGAAATGAATATTTTAATCAATGGATGAATTCTACCAGATTTCGCAATAGTGTAATAAATACAGAGGGAAGTAAATTTAAAAATGATGAAAGCGCCGATAAAGATTTTATTTGTTCCTCACTTGTAAACATCAATTTATCAAGTCACTGTATTGACCTTGAAAATGTTTCTTAACTGGCTAGCCAGTAAAAAATTTACTGGCTAGCCAGTTATATTTTACAAGCGTGCTTATAGATAAATGATAGCGTGCAAAGCCAGAGTTGTCTTCCTTAGTATGTGTCATATTGATGAATTTAGTTGCTTGTCAGTTTGAGATTTTGAATAAATGGTAAATTTCTAGTTATTTACAAGTGAGAAACAAATAAAATATTCAACAAGAGACACCAAGTAACCATTTTTACTGGCTCAAGGATATGACAGGCTCGCCAGTCATCCCAATCTTATCTCCAGTAAAAACTGTTTTACCTGGCTTGTAATGTTAAATACTATTATGTGTTCCTCACTTGTAAACATCAAGTCACTGTATTCACCTTGAAAATGTTTCTTAACTAGCTAGCCAGTAAAAAATTTACTGGCTAGCCAGTTATATTTTACAAGCGTGATTATAGATAAATGATAGCGTGCAAATCCAGAGTTGTCTTCCTTAGTATGTGTCATATTGATGAATTTAGTTGCTTGTCAGTTTGAGATTTTGAATAAATGGTAAATTTATAGTTATTTACAAGTGAGAAACAAATAAAATATTCAACAAGAGACACCAAGTAACCATTTTTACTGGCTCAAGGATATGACAGGCTCGCCAGTCATCCCAATCTTATCTCCAGTAAAAACTGTTTTACCTGGCTTGTAATGTTAAATACTATTATGTGTTCCTCACTTGTAAACATCAAGTCACTGTATTCACCTTGAAAATGTTTCTTAACTAGCTAGCCAGTAAAAAATTTACTGGCTAGCCAGTTATATTTTACAAGCGTGATTATAGATAAATGATAGCGTGCAAATCCAGAGTTGTCTTCCTTAGTATGTGTCATATTGATGAATTTAGTTGCTTGTCAGTTTGACATTTTGAATAAATGGTAAATTTCTAGTTATTTACAAGTGAGAAACAAATAAAATATTCAACAAAACACACCAGGTAACCATTTTTACTGGCTCAAGAATATGACAGGCTCGCCTAACGGCTCGCCAGTCATCCCAATCCTATCGCCAGTAAAAACTGTTTTACCTGGCTTGTAATGTTAAATACTATTATGTGTTCCTCACTTGTAAACATCAAGTCACTGTATTCACCTTGAAAATGTTTCTTAACTAGCTAGCCAGTAAAAAATTTACTGGCTAGTGGCTAGCCAGTTATATTTTACAAGCGTGCTCATAGATAAATGATAGCGTGCAAAGCCAGAGTTGTCTTCCTTAGTATGTGTCATATTGATGAATTTAGTTGCTTGTCAGTTTGACATTTTGAATAAATGGTAAATTTCTAGTTATTTACAAGTGAGAAACAAATAAAATATTCAACAAAACACACCAGGTAACCATTTTTACTGGCTCAAGGATATGACAGGCTCGCCTAACGGCTCGTCAGTCATCCCAATCCTATCGCCAGTAAAAACTGTTTTACCTGGCTTGTAATGTCAAATACTATTATTTGTTCCTCACTTGTAAACATCAAGTCACTGTATTCACCTTGAAAATGTTTCTTAACTAGCTAACCAGTAAAAAATTTACCGGCTAGCCAGTTATATTTTACAAGCGTGCTCATAGATAAATGATAGCGTGCAAAGCCAGAGTTGTCTTCCTTAGTATTACATATTGATGAATTTAGTTGCTTGTCAGTTTGACATTTTGAATAAATGGTAAATTTCTAGTTATTTACAAGTGAGAAACAAATAAAATATTCAACAAAACACACCAGGTAACCATTTTTACTGGCTCGCCTAACGGCTCGCCAGTCATCCCAATCCTATCGCCAGTAAAAACTGTTTTACCTGGCTTGTAATGTTAAATACTATATGTTTTGCAGTCGCTGCCATTTTTGACAACCAATGTTTTTCTGAAGTTGAATATGGCAGTGATGATTATATGACCTTATACCGAAGCAATTCTCACAATAGTGAAGGCAGCATGTATAGACAAGATGACGATGATAACGAATGTGATATCCAAATTTCTGAAAATGAACGGTGTTCCGAGTCCGACTCCTCTGCTGATGAAACCGACGATGTAGAACTACGAGGGTAAGGTGAATAGTTCTCGGCATTGACATAAGATGGTGTTCCAATCTTCAAAAATGCAGAGCCAGTAGAGTACCTATATAATAAGTAGATAACAAAAATGTATTTTTCCTGCCTTTCGTGCAAGTGTTATTAGTTCGTATGACAAGTTTCAACTTGTTCTCTCAAGTAGTTTGTTTACACGAATTTTTGCCGTAGACGTCTTGCGTGTTTTTCGTTAAAATGGATAAATTTGAATATCGTGCGGTCATAAAATTCTTCGTTTTGGATGGATCAACCTCTAAGAAAATTCATCTGAAGTTGACTAAAGTTTACGGGAACTCTGCTCCTTCCATGTCAACCGTTAAAAAGTGGGCAGCTCAATTTAAACATGGTCGCACGTCGCTCGAAAATGACCCACGTGAAAGACGGCCAAAAACGCAACCACACCGGAAACCATCGAAAAAGTGCATGATATCATGTTAGACGATAGGCAAGTGAAGGTCAGTGAGATAGCTGAGGCTGTAGGGATATCGGAAGAAAGGGTGCAAAACATCTTGCACGCAGAATTAGGAATGAGAAAGCTCTGCGCGAGATGGATGCCGCATTTGCTGAATGCCAATCAAAAGCAAATGCGCAAACGAGTTTCGCAGCAATGTTTGGACCGATTCAATAGGCATCCGACCGATTTTGTGCGGCGATTTGTCACCATGGATGAGACATGGGTGCACCACTACACCCCAGAAAAGAAGCAGCAGTCGAAGCAGTGGGTGGAAGCCGGTGGTTCAGCGCCAAAGAAAGCGAAGTCCATCGTATCTGCTGGAAAAGTCATGGCCAGCGTGTTTTGGGATGCGAAAGGGATCCTGTTAATTGATTACCTTGCAAAAGGCAGAACAATTACAGGCGAATATTACTCCAACCTTCTTGACCAGTTAGATGCCCAAATCCGGGACAAGAGGCCTGGCTTAAAGAAGAAAAGAATCATATTTCACCAGGACAACGCACCTGTTCACAAGAGTGCGTTGGCAATCGGAAAACTGCCGAATTTGGGGTACAATTTGCTCGGCCAACCCCCTGTTCTCCTGATTTGGCACCCTCGGACTTCCATCTGTTCCCAAACTTGAAGAAATTTGTTTCTGGGAAGAGCGTCGCGTCCAATGAAGAAGTTTAGAGGGCCTTCAATGAATATTTTCACAGCCTTCCAAACTCTCACTTGCGGGAAGGAATACTGATATTGGAGAAACGCTGGACCAAGTGTGTTAAAGTTAAAGGAGAGTATGTAGAAAAATAAAATCATTTTTTAACTGAAAATCGCAGTCTTTCATTGTCAGGCTGAGAATTTTTCACTTTACCCTCGTATTTTGTGAGAAGGATTCCAAATTTAGTGCTACCACATTTAGTGTTTCTGGCAGACGCATAGTTGATAGAAGATATTTTCTTAACCAATTAAAAAATTTAAAACACGAAGGTAATTCGTATATTGACCATAGAAGTAATTACTTGTTTGCTAATAACATATTCATTTTAGGATTTGGATCTTCCTTTTTTAATATGCTTCTTATCTCAGAAAAAATAGTAGGCCTACAAAGTATACTTTCTTTTAAGTGCGAAGTTTGTAACCTAATACAAACTGTTAAATTAGAAAATCCAGATATACCAAATAACACAGTAAATTTGGCGTCGGCATTGGGTACTCTGGCAACAGGCATTGGATATTCACAACTCACTGAGTTACTTGCAGCAATGGATATTCCAAATATGTCCAATAAGACATATGCAAACTGTCAGGATAGAATATCATCAGCAATTAACAAAGAAAAAGAAAAACAGATGGCAGAAGCAGCCGAAGAGGAAACAAAACTCGCTGTTAAATCTGAGAACGCGAATCAAGACGGAATACCTATCATATCAGTGATAGTCGACGGCGCATGGCGCAAGCGTTCATACCGAACGAATTATGTACTTCTGGCGTTCCACAAGGTTCGCATCTCGTACCATTGCTATTTATATTATATATTAATGACATTAATCTTTGTTTTAAACATAGCGAAATTTTATTATACGCCGACGATTTAAAGATATCTCTTCAGATAAAAAAATCAAGCTGACTGCCAAAAGCTTAATTCAGATCTTCAAAGACTTGACAGCTATTGCATTACTAATAAATTAACTTTAAATTATTCTAAATGTTGTCAGATATCCTTTACTAGAAACATAAATCGTGTTTCTTTTCCCTATACTATCGGACTCAATATACTCTCAAAAACAGAATCTGTGAAAGACTTAGGAATGACTTTAGATACAAAAATGTTGTTTGACATACATATAGATGCTATTTGCAGAAAAGCTAATAAATTACTTGGTTTTATAATCAGAACTACATTTTTTACCAATTCCAAGGCTATTGTTATGTTGTACAATGCGTATGTTCACTCAAATCTGAGCTATTGTAGTCCTATGTGGAACCCCCATTGTGCAATATATATTAATAGACTGGAAAAAATTCAAATGCATTTTATAACCTATTTAAGAAGAAAGAGCCCAAATACGTGTACTACTTATTTGTCTTCCTGTAAATATTTTAATCTTCTTACTCTAAAAGACAGAAGATCGTTATCTGATGTTATAATTTTTTATAAGATTTTAAAATTACAAATAGATTCCCGATCTTTGTTAAATCTGGTAAATGTACATATTCCAAGGCGTAATTTAAGAAACAACTCACTTTTTCAGCAGTGTTATTCAAGAACAAATTTCAGCTTAAATTCACCACTAAACAGAATGTCTCGTACATTGAATTTGCTCAATGATGAGATAGATATTTTTAAAGACGAACTACCAGCCATTAAGAAGCAAGTCAAAACCATGTATTTAATGCATTACAATTAAAAATTAAGAAACATATAAGGTGCACTAGCAGATAGTTGGTATTCTTTCGCTCCCGTGCGGCTGCGAGGGCCCGATCGCAAGTTAAATGTAAGCAAAGAGCATATAATTATATGCTCTTTGATGTAAGTCATATTTTTAACTAAGACATCGTCAGTTGACAATTCTTGACTTGCGGTTGGGTGATCGGGGCGGAACACCTGTTATACTTATTTTCTTACAAACTACTGAACTATGATTTTTATGTTGTTTTTTTTTGTTAAACTTTTGATCCCATCATATAATTTTCTTTTTCTTGGGTTGTTAAATCCTTTTTCCTGTTTTCATTTGCGAATTGAAGTTGCTTTACTGGGTACGTCCTGTGTGCAACTCGAAAAATTGTAAATTGTAAATTGTAAAATTGTAAATGTGAAAGATATCTCTATTCCTGAAACAGTCACGAAAAGAACTCTGTTATCTGTAAAAAGGTATTTGATCCGATTGGAATTATAATCCCAGCTATTACTTCTCTTAAAATAATACTGCCGAAAATCGTACAACACTCATTAATGACCAATAGAAAAATTAGTTCACGAGCCGTATCCAAGACAACAACATTTCTTGGAAATTTTTTGTAGGTAGACATTACTTCTTTTTAGGGTTTGTGCCGTTACGATTTTCTTACCGAATCTGCATTCGAGCATTAATTCATATCCGGAAATTATTTTTCGTGCATTCAACAACGTTCTAATTTGCCCTCGCGTCCCGCTCGAGCAAATTAATACGACGTTGTTGGAACGCACTCAAAAAAATTTCCGGAAAGAATTAATGCTCTTATGAGATTATATGTGAAAATTTGGATAAATAAAATGAAATGGGACGAACCATTGTCAAAAGATGAAAATAGATTATTTTGTACATGGGTAGCTCAACTACAAGATTTAAATCAATTACACATACCACGGAGGTTCATTGGTGAAGAAAGTGATAGTCAACACTGGACTCTGCATGTTTTCACGGATGCAAGTAATGTAGCCTACAGTGCAGTGGAGTTCTTGAGGGTGCAACACCCTATTCGGGTATCTGTTCAGTTAATGGTGGCAAAAGCACGAGGTTCTCCTGTGTAGCCAGTCACTATTTCAAGACTGGGATTGCTACGATGTTTAATTGGAGCCAGATTGGCTGCAACTGTAATAAAAACTGGTCTGATTCCACTACTGCGTTAGCTTGGATAAGAAGAAGTGAACAGTGGGGGACGTACGTGGTAACCGGATGACGGAGATAAGAAAATTGACTGATGTTAATCAGTGGCGACACGTTTCAGGGTTTATGAATCCAGCAGACTTGCCCTCAAGAGGATGCTTACCTACACTGCTTGTAGAAAAGAAATGGTGGGAAGGTCCTCAGTGGTTAAAGGATAAACAAGAAAACTGGCCATATCAACAGGAAGAAGTATTCGAGGAGTTTGTTCAAGCTGAAAGAAAAAAGTCTGCTAAAAGCAGTGTTATGTTGCTTCTTGACGAGTTGAAGAGAAACTTCACCTTTAGACAGTGGTTTCGTATTTTAGCATGGTGTCATCGCTTCATCAATAATTTAATGAAAATTGCACAAAAACGTGAAAAATTAAATGCTGTAGAATTGAAACTAGCTGAAGTAAGTTTCATACGGAGTATTCAACAAGAAGCCTTTATTGATAAAAGCCAACTGAAGGCTTTAAACACTTAGATTCGAATATTATTCGAGTAAAAACGAAGATTATTCTACGAGATGATTTCAAAAACTTCCACTTCACCGGTACGATTAGATGTTATTTCTTCCCTAAGTAGTTGTTTTTATAGAAGTTTTGAAGAAGTTCATTCGAATGAATGGTTGTCCAAAGATGATATTTAGTGATAATGGCATAATTTTCATGGAACAAATAATTTCTTTAGGTCGCTGAATTTGAAAACAATACAAGACTTGTCGCAACTGAAACCCATTCAGTGAAAGTTCAATGTGGCTACAGCACCCTGGTGGGGCGGATGGTAGGAGAGACTCATCCGCACTATGAAAAGATTTAATGAAAAGAACTATTGGAAAAGCTACTCTTAAAAAAAGTGAACTCGAAGACGTCTTGTTAATTGTGGAAGAGGTCATGAGTGGAAGGCCTCTAACCTATGATGCTGAAGATGTTGGCGAGTTAGAGCCTTTAACTCCAACTAGATTACAATTCCCTGAAGGATGTAAGTCGGATGCTGACAAAATACGTTATCGCTGGAAATATCGCACTACATTGAGAAAGGAGCTTCACCAAAGGTTCCGCAATGAATACTTAGCATTGTTGGTTAACCGCGCTAAGGAAAGGTCTACTCGTACACTTCAAGAAGGTGAACTAGTTTTGGTGTGATCTGATAATGTGAAGCGGTTACATTGGCCACTTGATCGTATTATAAAGCTGATTCCTGGAAAGGATAACATATCACGTATGGCAAAAGTGAAGACTGAAAACGGTATTGTTACTCGTCCCATCCAACGCATATTTCCTCTAGAATTGAATCTAGAAGATAGCTGCAATTTGGAAAAATTCTTTAAAGAGAGCATTTTATGTGCAAAAAGTCAAAAAGGTACCCATAAGTGTGAATAAATAAAATTCTAAGGCATTTCATTGATGGGAGAATAAAAGAAATGCGACGTTTACTATTTACATATGATATTGTTATAGAAACATGAGTTGTTGATATATGTTGTTGTCACTTGTAAATCTGTCAATATCCTTTTGTAATAAAAAACTTAAATCATATAAAAGTGTAACTGAATAAAGTTGAGATCAGTTAGACTCAAGCAATTCGCAACATATGTGTTTTATGCTGTTTAAATTTTGTTATGGTATTTTGGCCGTTTAGTTCAATTCCTCACTCAAAAGCATAATTTTCTGAACTTAAAGCCTTTTTCACTTGCACGGCAGTATAACCCTATGCTAGTACATCGTTTAAAACAAGCAAATTGAAATGAATAAATTATTATTATGAATCAATATTGTTATCAATAGCTATTTATCAATTACGGAAAAAATTAAATTACATTTTTTTTGTAATCTGTAATCTACTTACCGCAAACATATTTTTAGCGTGTTACACAATAAATACTAGCTACACTGTTACAATGTGCACATAACATTACGCAAACATTCGCCAATGCACTAAATATTGTTCTATTTTCACGTGCACACATCGTTAAAAATACGAATGTTGCACAAAAGTAGCTGATATCCGATTCGTCACGGAAATCATAAATTATGCTGTATTGTTCCGGGAATACCCTACTGCGATTTGCTTAGTATGTAACTTAATAAGGCCTTATTTTTTGCATTCTGGAGATTTAACACCCAATCGAGGTCAGTAATTCAGTAATTGAATTATCACAAAGTAATTCAATTATCGCGAGTAATTTCAATTACCACAAGTAACTCAAATACTTGTAAAGTAATTTAAATACTTTACAGTAATTTACTGAAAAGTGATTGAGTAATTAATTACTTTCAAAAAGTAATTGTCAAATACTTTTTAACAAAAATGACTACTCCCAATTACAATTACCGCATTTTGAAAAGTAATTCAATTCCAAGCCAAATAAACAAAAAGAAATTTAATTACAAAGTAATTAATTACTGCGCAGCTATGTCTCTGAGACATACTTTCCTCATGTTATTGGAGTATTGGCTAACTCTTAAGGAATTTCGGTATCCAACCTAATAAAACATACAACAGCCTACTCTATGGAGGAAACAAGATGAACAAATTACATTTTCTCTTTTATTGATATTGGATTTGCTAGACTTATTTTCATGCATAGCAGTTATATTAAAAAACAATTGTTCAATCAAAACACAAAGCTGAAGCGGGGTAGTCCCTTATACAGTACGAAGGGTAGAATAGTACAATTTTCCTTATTTAAGTGACTCGTAATATACTATTATTACTATATTCTCACAACTCACAACTTGTGGCAAAGGAATGACAACCTCAAGGTACTTCCCTCTTATCTGTCCTGCCTTCTTTGACCGACTCTCATTCTCTTCCGACCTCAATGTAGATCGAGCATTCAAGAACTAGGAGTCTCCAATAGTATATTGTATGTTAACCCTAGAACGCTGTAACATATCGTTTATTTGATAGTTTAGGGTAGGTTCGTGTTTTACCTGATGCTGTTAGCGATTAAATGAAAAACACACAAATTCAACAAACAATTTATTAATATTTAAAAAACCCCACTTAAACTACGTAGCTTTTAAGCAGCAAACCTAGATTGCTGTATCTTCCAATTGTTCAAACGGCACGGCTTTCTTCAGACAACGAAATTCGAGGATCATTCCTCGAATTCCTCAGGAACTTCGTTTGGGCGAGCAGAACCTCCTCGGCTGGTAGTCAGCTTTTTTAGGTGTGTGCCAGGGTAGCTTCCCGGAATGGCGAAGACACAATTAATTTATTTTCGAAGCACTTTGGTTTCTTATACGCACAGCACGTCAATTCACAATATTTTTCAATATTCTCCAACTAGGTACCGGCCTTGAGACGGGCCGCCACCTTCTTGCCTTCGAGGGCTTCGACCACCTCTTTTATCCGTTGTGCCCTTTCTGCCCCTACCACTACAGCTGTGGAAAACTTTACAACATCAAACGGTGGTATGCTTGCCTGCTACACACCCCCCCTTGACTAATGTATCGCTACTACATATGTACGAGTCCATTAGTCAGCAAACAATTCTTAATATTTAAGTTACTGTTATTAATAATTACATATATCTAAATTACACTAACTATATACAACACCACACTATGCTTAATTAGCAGATACATATGGTTTTAAACTAATTACATTGTATGTTCTTTTACACTTATTGTCTAAGGTACTAATCTCATACGCATTATTGACCAAATTGGTTTTAATTTTATAAGGCCCTTCATGCAACAGAAACAACTGTTTTGTCTTCTTATTTATACAATGCGACATGTTTGAAGACCTCAATAATACAAAATCTGCTTGATTTTGATGGCAATACATTTCCAAAATTCGCCTAATTTCGCGCATCTCCCTTTCACTCGGATTCCTTTTGTCTGAAAAGATATCTTGATCTCTAAGCAACAGAAAATTTATTTCATCTCCCTGATCGTCCCTTAATTTGCCAATCGACATGACATCTTCTTTAATTTGCTCTAACTTTTCGTTATTGACAACACGATCTTTATTTTCTACCATTTCTTCCGTCAGATCTACTATAGCTACTTTAAGAGATTCGTCAATTTTGTTAGCCATTATTAAAGAACAGCTTCCAGTTTTTCCATTTTTCTCCTCAGCCCAACTAAGCATTGATAAATCTAAATCCAACTTAACTTTATTTCTCTGCATCCAGTCTATTCCTATAATTACTGGCCTAACTAAATTTCTAATTACTAAGACGGGAACTTCAAAACAAGCATCTTTAATTTTTATATTTAAGAAAACCTGCGTGGTAACTCGCTGACTTCGAGTACCTATAGCACCTGTAACTGAAACGCCTGTTACTGGAAGCACAGAAATATTCACATTATTCTTTAATGAATGCCAAAACTTTTCTGAAATTCCCGTTACGTCACTACCTGTGTCCACTAATGCATTTATTGCACGTCCTTCCACCAAAATAGAAATTTCTGGAGATTTAAATTGATTTCCTTTCAATGTGGTTGCTTGATTTTCATCAAGCAATATTTCCCGCCAATTTTGAAAAATTGTATTTACATTTACATGTGCTCCAACTTGAGCTGGACTCTGGGACCGCGTTGGAGTCAACGGCCTGCCGCCAACTCGTTTCCCGGAATTTCAGAATTTTGCTCGCCTACCCTTGTTCGCGGAACGTACCTGTCGCTTTCTAATCTACCTGGTACATATTCTGCATTAGTCTGTAAATTGCGAATATTCCGATTATTGTTTTGACTTTGACCCTCAAAATTATTATTGCTATGATTAATAGCACCGTAATTATTGCTGTAATTATTGCCCTGATGATTCCTAAACTGACCCAAGGTTCGCGATTCCGTCGTATTAATCCTACTGTTGCTATTTTTCTTGCGCATATCAATTTCATCCCTACGGCGTAACAAGTTTTTTACCCCAGAGATGGTATTTACATTTCCGCACGATCTGATGCTCCATTCTATATCCGTCGGAAAATGGCGAATGATAGCATCGATGATATCTTGATCATCCATTGGTGGGCGTAACAATTTTGCAAATGACACTTGCTTCAAGAAATAATCGGAAAGGCTAATGTCTGTTGCCGGGTTATATGTTCCCGCATATAAATCAGCGCGGTACTGCCTTTGCCTTTCCGCCCCCCAGTATTCCTCAAGAAATAATTTTTTGAAATCTTCATAGTGTACAAAATCATCACGAAAAACCATACACCATGATTTAGCTGGCCCTACTAATGCTTGCATAGCTACTCGTAATTTTGCGCTTTCCGGTACACCTGTATAGCAAAAATAGTCCTCCAAATCCCCAATAAACTTGACAGGATGATTTACCTTAACATCCTGATTCCCTGAAAAAGCAGGTAAGTTTTTGGTGACGTAGGAGCCTTGAGCTGGTGGACATTGCTGAGTACTACAATGGCTATTTCCCAGTTCAGGACCATTACTACCTGCTGTAACTAAGCCTATTGTTTGTGTACTTACACTATTCTCGTTTGCGTTGGAACCTGTTCGAATTTCAATTTCGCTTAACAACGACCGCTTTACTTCTTGCATAGTTTCTGCTTGTTTTTCAGCGAATTTTGAAAACATATTTGCCATCATTTGCTCTATCTTTCCCATTAATCGACTATCATGCATATCTCTTTCTGAGTCCGACATGGTTCCCGACAAATTGACAAACTCTCCTGTATTTAATTTTGACTGTGAGCGTGTCATAGGCATTAACAGTTATAATTTTCTCATTTAATCGCTAATGATCAGGCCCCTTTCGTTGAGCGCCAAATGTAACATATCGTTTATTTGATAGTTTAGGGTAGGTTCGTGTTTTACCTGATGCTGTTAGCGATTAAATGAAAAACACACAAATTCAACAATTTATTAATATTCAAAAAACCCCACTTAAACTACGTAGCTTTTAAGCAGGAACTTCGTTTGGGCGAGCAGAACCTCCTCGGCTGGTAGTCAGCTTTTTTAGGTGTGTGCCAGGGTAGCTTCCCGGCAATGGCGAAGACACAATTAATTTATTTTCGAAGCACTTTGGTTTCTTATACGCACAGCACGTCAATTCACAATATTTTTCAATATTCTCCAACTAGGTACCGGCCTTGAGACGGGCCGCCACCTTCTTGCCTTCGAGGGCTTCGACCACCTCTTTTATCCGTTGTGCCCTTTCTGCCCCTACCACTACAGCTGTGGAAAACTTTACAACATCAAACGGTGGTATGCTTGCCTGCTACAACGCATAGGTGGCGTCATATGAGACACCACATATTTAACTATCTAGTTTTTAGTGATTTGCTGTTATGTTATCAGAAGTAATACTATAAGTACTTCGATATTCTCGTGTTATATGTCGATATTGTTGCACAATAATAAAAGAGTGTCAGTTTGACAGGTTAAATAGTCCGACCGCGTCAGCGGGAGGACTATTCTGTCAAACTGACACGATTTGTTATTGTGCAGAAAGTTTGAGACGTATAACCTGTTCGAAGTACGCATTGTATTCGATTTGATTATTTTTAGAGTAAATTTTAATATTTAGAACAAATAGGCCTAAATATTTTATTGGCAGCTCGATTTGTTTGTATTAACCTAGCTGAAAGTCATCTCCATGAAAACAACATCAAGTTGACAAAAGTTATGTACTATGTTGCCTAGTGAAGTTACTATAGTATAATCGATTTTGTATAATCGAAATTATACAAGATAACTTAACTAAATCTAGCCTTCCGATTGGTCAAAATCTCTACGAAAAAAATAATCACTTATAATACCATGAGTAGTCAAAGTTATGTCGACTATTTTTGCGGTGGTGTCACGAATGTCCATTGCGCTTTGGTACGCACTCGTCCTAATCCCAAGCGCAATGGACATGAGTAGTGATACCACTGCAAAAATAATCTACTTAACTTTGACTAAGAATGGTATTCGAGGGACTATTTAATGAACCAAACTACTTTTTCAAATTAGTTTTCAGTAAATCTACCAACAAACTACGCAATTTCTATAGTAACAGAACACTAATATTGACTTTTTCTAATAAAAATCACATTTGTTTAAAATAGTCACTTGAATACCTTCTAGGAAGATATATCCACTGATATTTTTTTTATTGGTCAAGAAACGTCAGAATTCTGGATTTTCATTGGTCACTTTTTGACAGATGACAGGTGAATTGAATAGTCATATTTATATTTTCAATACCTCTCCAGCAGATTATTGTTGATATATCCCTTTCATTTTTAATTTCCAAAAATTGATCCAAGCTTTATAATTAGCTTTTTAGTTACTTGGTGTCGCATATGACGCCATCTATGCAATCACGTAACAAGTTTTCTCGGTAGGTGTTGGTCAGTAACAACTTGCCATCTGTCAGTTTACGTAAGTAATTTTCAGTCATGTAATGCGAAGTGAAATTTGTTATATATATTTATTTAATTTGTTTATGCATACAAATTTGTTAAAATAGCTATCACTACTGTCTTTATAAGATTGCCAGTTAGCTATTATACTTGAGCCGTCGAACAGATAAGAGTGGAGCAGGCAACCAAAATAACATATTACAAAGGTCACCCGATAATATTTTAACTATAATTACTAAAATGAACAGAGATGGCGACCCTTATAATTAGAACTACAGTTCCTTGATAGAGACAGTGGCGACAATAGGCCAATGGCCTACTAACTTTAATAAATTGCACGTTCTTGAATGGTCATGGTTACTCAACGTATAAATAATATGTTGGTGGCACTGTAAGTCTATGTCAAACTGACGCAAAATCTAACCTGCTAACCTCGATTTGGTATAAACAAACAAAAGCATCAACAAATTTTGCCTCTTAATGGCGGCCGATTCGAGCGACCAATAAAAAATAATACAATCTATTGTCGCCACTGTCTCATATAAAGTCACTGTAGTAGAACTAATTTCAATTGACATTAAATAACTTTTTGAGGTTATGATGCAAATATCGAGAGATCCTCTGCGGGCTGTGGAAATTCAAACGTATGAATAATATGTTGGTGGCACTGTAAGTCTATGTCAAATTCGAGGTTAGCAGGTTACATTTTGCATCAGTCTGTGATAAAACTGACGCAAAACCTAACCTGATAACCTGCAGTGTAATTTATGTGCTGAACAGAGACTACCGAGTGATTTTTTAAAAACTCAATTGCAGGCCCTGAATAGCCTGAATCAGTTGGCAATACTGAAATGTATTGTTGGTGACACTGCAAGCCAATGTCAAATTCGAGGTTAGAAGGTTAGGTTTTGTGTCAGTTTTGACACAGACTGTCACCAACAATACACTTCAGTACTGCCCACTGATTCAGTCAATCCAGGGAGAGCTGCAATTGAGTTTTTAAAAAATCACACTGTAGTTACTTGTCAAAACTGTTTAACGTAGATATTAGTACTTGATCAGTTGCCTAGATTTAACAATTAATTTATTCATACCCATAAATAAATATTTTAACAACTCTAACTTCCGTTTTGCGCTTTAATATGCATCTATGCAGTCAAAATTAACTTCCACATATTAGAAAAGGCGTATAGTAAATTTAAAGTGCCTCATTAAACAAAAACAGGTGTGATGTCGTATACGACACCACATATGCGTTAATGTAACTTTCTTAGATTTATGCGTTCTAGCGTTAAGAGCTGAAAGAGCATTCTTGCCGCTTGCGCATGAATATTGCTGGTTGAGGCAAAGCGGCAAGCGCACTTTTAGCTCGAAACATACATACTATTTTTTCGACGACTGAGCATGTTATTACGTCCAAAATAATATTTCCTTTTAGTGAAAAAATTTATTGACAATCAATTTAAAATTACTCGCGTAGTCTATGCCATGTGATGCGGTTACTTAAACAAATGACGGGCGTTGTCAAAGAAACATTCGGACGTGCCCACCTATTTTGCTCACGCGGAAACCCAAAACGCTCGGCGAGCGGCAAAGTGATGAAAACGCACGCTCAGCGGCGAATGTCAACTTTCTGTTGTCAAATGACAGTTAGAAAAATTTACTTTCGATATCAGTCTTCGAAAAATTTCTTTTCTGTATTCTATATCTCCATATTCCTACTGGCCAATTGTTGGAGTACAGGGGCATAGCTATCGATGTGCGCAAAATAGGACCCAGAACATGAGGGGACCCACAGGGCCAACGTTATACCATCTTAGAAAATGTTACACGTAGTTCTATTGGGCAAGTCAGATCTTGCTCTGCTAGGAATAGACAGTATATTCTCATCAAAAATTTTAAAAAGCCGTCATTTTGTAACACTTTTCTACATTTCCACAATTATATTTGCTTTTGTTTCTTCACTACTTATGACTATTACAAGACTTTTTTTTTATTTGTGGTGATTACAATATGAATATGTATAATTATCTTCTTTTAACGTTTTATTTTGGTGTTTTTATTGTTATTTTAGTCTTTCGTTCTGAGGATTTTATCTCGGTTATCGTTTTACACAAAACTAAATAATACATTTCTTTTACAGTTGGGTGGGAATGGAGGAGTGGTAAAAAGTTTACTGATCTACTATGAGGGGCCATAACGAAGAATTCACACTTGCGCTCATTGGGATCTCTCTGCGTTACTGGTGGAGTAATAGCTAAAATACTGCCTAAACCTAGAGCAGGCCTATAATCAGCAATGGATGTTAAAGTCTTGTTAAAAAACGCTTCAATTTACATGACCACTCAACAGTAAGCCTAGTAAATGCACTTTTTTATTTTATTACTGGTAGCATATGAAACATCAGGTTACATGCAACATCCATAGCAATCTACAAAGATTTCAATAAAACTCGTAGTCGATACTATTATAAATTTATGAAATTGTAGACAGCCTCATCAATTCACTAATTTAACAACTACAAAAATATGAAACTCTCATTTATTTCAGGTGTTGTATGTGATACATAACAACAAGTAGTAGACTAAATTCAAAATATTTATATTTCGTTACAATTTATTACATATAAATATTAACACAGAAGACTGACTTTCGCAGGACTAATTCCCATTTAAAAATCTGCGCTCCTTCAAACCAGCAGTCATGCGCGAAGCATGTCTTCTCCTGAAAATGCATTTGCAGTGTGACAACAAAGTATGAGAGAATTAGGCAAGAGCCTAGCATTACTTCGTGTTACAAAACATAAAGAGGGTGATTTTTAGGACTTATAAATCAAGATCTTTACCAATTTCTAATATGATGACTACATTTCAAAAGAGAATCATCATTGCCGAATGATTCTAATGAAAAAATCAAACTGACTTTTACTATAATTAAAATACCACTTTTATGTTCCGATGTTGTCAACTCTACCTATGGAGATTTGTTAAACCACTACAACAAATACAAAAGCACTACAGTTTATCACTAATATAAAAATGTACTTCAACTTTAACAAAGAACTTAAACAAGTCTTACGTTTCTTTTTCTTTCTTAACGATCAATTTCCGTCCAAGGAGGTCAAGCCGAGTCACCGACTGCACGGTGCTTTCCTGATCGGAATTTGAGCTACATTCATCGGAGCTCGACTCCTCGTAGTAACCTAAACCAGGTAAAATGCCTATGCATGTTAATCCCGTATTATTGGTGGCAGCACCGGCATTAGAGTTTGTACTACAACTGATGTCCTTAGCCTCTTCATCTAAGCTCCTTTTCAATTTATTGTCGCCCCTAAGGGCCGCATGCCCGTTTTGACTGCTATCATCTGCCTTTACCTTTTTAGCAGCATCAGAATCATCCACATTTTCACTAGCTTTCCGCTTGACGCTCTCATTTTTTGTAACAATCCCACCTTTCAGCAATTTAGTCTGGGACGATCTGTTACTCGCAACCGCCTTTGGCTTATTTACCCCAACTTCGGCTTGCAGCTTTTGATCGTGCGACTTCTCCTGCAATGTGGCAACACGATTTCGATAATCGGTAAGCTCCTTCTCCTCTTCAAGATTTTTCCTGCGATCGGCTGCTAATTTTGTTCTATCAACCAGGTCCAAAAATTCAATTTCGTCGTCATCAAGACCCTTAATCATATTTTCTGCAAGGAGAGATATTAATGTGTAGCAATGTCACAGGCTAATATCCAATGCACTTACTCAGCTTGTGCGCTTCTTCGTACTCCAATTCTTTGCGTTGCTTTTGTTCTTGTAGCCTTTCATACAAGCTGCGTGAGTCGTAAATTTGCTCGGGCGCCTCTGTTTAAAGCAAAACGACAGGAATTAGTAACATTTTCGCTGTTGAAATTTCGCGTGCAATATCAATACCTATTACCCCCTTTTAACAGACAAAAGTGCAACACAAATGCATTCTAGATCCTGGGAAGCAAATAAAGATAATAATTATCGCAGGAACTAACCTATAGGATCGTCAGCCTTTCGCACTTTTTCCCATTCTTCCTGCCGCTTCTGCCTTGCCTCCGCAATTTCAGTTTCTGTGACGAAACCCGAGCTCATCTTGTGTATGTATTTTTCAAACTAAAAAACTGCCGATAATCAGGGTACGAAGTGATTTATTTTCGTAGGACTGGTGCTTAACATTGACATTTGATGGACGAAAGTATTGAGTTGTCATGTCCAAAATTTATTTCCCAGTATGGCGGCAAATTCAAAACTAATTACAACGTCTTTTATTAAAAATTTTTAATATACTTAAAATGTAAACTAAAGTTCAATTATCAAACACACTCCGTATAACTGAAATAATTATTTACCACATTAGAGGTTATAAGAAAGTATAACTTACTATTTCTTGAAATTAATGGTGGAAGACTGTAACCTATCTACTATATTTCAAAAAAAAATAAAATATGCATACGCCATGCTGTCCTGAACATCCCCTAACGCTCCTGCTGGCAACTAACATATTGATTTGCTGTTCTGTACACTCTCCGCTGAAAATTGCCAAAAAAGGCGTCGAGATGCACAGGGGAGTATTCAGATCTAAACGTGTGTGCATGAGAAACCCAGTTTTAGGTAGTTAAGCACTTTAAAATTTGAGCATAGACAACAATCATTTACAAAATCGTTTCTAAATATTTAAGAACTTAAAGGTCCTATTTCTTGATTGTTTACAATTTATATTTAGTTTTTAAATGATTATAATAAACATAGAAAATTGTTTCTAAATAATAGAGTCGGTAACTCTTACTTTCAGTGACTGAAGAACACATTTTAGTACCTACTAGCAATAACCTCAGTGGCCAACTTTTATTTTGTCTTAATATATGATGACATTACTTTAAAATAGCAGTTAGGCAAAAGCGTCGTCGCACACGACGGGTAAAAGTGTACTTTTTTAATATGTATACAGGGTGAGTCAATATTCACTCATCAGCCCTCGGATATCTGTTCTACAATTAAAAATAAGACAAAAATGAAGAATACTAAAATTCCAAAAGCGCAGCCGTTTTCAAGTAAAATTGAAATATTTTTTTAAAAGTTTCTTTTGATCTCAATAAATACAAATACAAGAGAAAACTTAAAATATTTTAAAAAAGTAAAACTATCTGGGCCGAGATAAACATCAGCAAAACATCTAACTCCTTAAGAAACCCTCAAAAATGTGGCCATTTTCGTTAAGGCCCTCCGCACACGGAGCTACTCGAAAGAAACTGAAAAGTAACGCGATTTAAACTACAATCACTAAGCAGTTGCTTGCGCGTCACTGCTAATATATTTATATGGAGGCCCGCACACGAAGCTACAGGTTGGCTACTGGTTTGTAACCAGTTTGTGATCAGTCACAGGAAACCCGACATGCTAGTCGCCTGGCTACCAGTTACAAATTAATTTCAAGAATTTGACACATATAAAATATGAGTGAGCAATTTGTTAATGTGAAATTCGCAGGGGAGGTAGGGAAATGCCCTCTTTTGTATAATTATTCACTTGCGGAATATTCGAGAAAAGATTTAACCGAAAAAGCATGGATGGCATTATTTCTAATGTACTCGTATGGATGAACCCAAAATCGTCTTTTCTGACGCCTAATATATCTATAAAAATAATAAATGACCATGTCCTGCTCATCACTTGGCATACTCTACTTTTCACTATATTATACAACACGACAGCTATGTGCTTTCAAGCTGGATAGTTCGAAACTGATTTAAATCTCGTGGCTTTTGCGTTACTCCGTGTGCGAAACGACAATAAAAACCAGTTACTAATCAGTTTATGATTTAAATCACTGACCAGTCCGATCGCTATTGAGTAGCTCCGTGTGCGGAGGGCCTAATACACGTATGTAACCTATGACTAAAGTTCCTGGCAAACAGAATTGAAATTATCACCATTTATTTTTGCTATTGGGGCAACAAAGTCATCCATTCCGGCAGACACAGTAAAATAAACCTTTTCTTTTATGTATTCCCACAGCCAAAAATCTATTGAAGTTAAGTCAGGAGACGGGTGGCCACGCTATTGGCCACCCCGCCCAATCCATTTATTAGAAAACCGGCAATTCAAAATTTCTCGCACTTGTAATGTAGCATGTGCAGGCGCTCCATCGTGTTGAAGAAACATTGTTGCACGTTTTTGTAAAAGAGTATCTTTTGTATTTGAATTCATTGAGATTAAACGAAACTTGAAAAAAATATATATTTATTTCAATTTTAGCTGAAAACGGCTTCCCTTTCGGAATTTTAATATTCTTCATTTTTGTCTTATTTTTAACTGTATAACACATGTACGAGGGCTGGGGAGTGAATATTGACTCACGCTGTATATAGATTAAGTCATTGGTAAAATCCAAGAAATAAATGAATATGTCATAAGAAGACAAAGTGAATAGAATAGTCGCATATATAGAATACCAGAGAACTGACTAACGAAAATTATAGGAGATACATATGTCTCCAGAATGTAAAAATTCCTAGGAATCCACTGGAATAAAAAAATAGTCTACCCATTTGTTATTTTATGACTAGTATTTCCACGCAATTCCAGTTTTCAGACTCCATAAGCTCAGCACTGAAATAAAATATGTACCTCCAGACATCTCCCTCTCTGGAATTTTTGGATAGATACTGACTATCGGGTATCACTTATGAATAAGAGGAAACTGTCATCGTCAGAGCCATTTTTTATTAAAAAAACACTTTTTTCCCATTTTTAGGGCATTTGAGCCTCACCACATCGCATCCTAGTGAAACCAAAGTCTGGTACCATCGTTTCAAATATTCATAGATTCTGTAAATTTTTATGGAAAGTCGTCTGTATGAAATTACTACCCCCCACCCCCAGCATATATCTCCCTCCCTGGAATATCTGGCTAAATAATGACTATGGGGTATCACTTATGAGGAAGAGGGAAATGTTGTCTGTGAATATGATTAAAATCGTTAGAGCCATTTGTTAGGAAATATTTTTTGTCGTTTTTTGACATTTTTTGAGTATTTGAGCCTCCTGACAACGAACGCTACAACGAAGTAAATCCAGTCTGGTACCACAGTTCCAAAGCGTTATAGAACATGTCTGCAAATTTTCACATATAATCTCACAAGAGCATTAATTCTTTCCGGAAATTTTTTTAAGTGCGTTCTAACAACGTCGTATTCATTTGCCCGAGCGGGACGCGAGGGCAAATTAGGACGTTGTTGGAATGCACGAAAAATAATTTCCTGATATGAATTAATGCTCTTGTGAGATTCGGTAAGAAAATAGTACGACATTCATTAATGACCAATAGAAAAATTAGTTCACGAGCCGTATCCAAGACAACAACAAAATTTCTTGGAAATTTTGTGTAGTTAGGCATTACTTCTTTTTAGGGTTTGTGTCGTTACGATTTTCTTACCGAATCTCAATTCGAGCATTAATTCACATCCGTAAATTATTTTTCGTGCATTCAACAACGTCCTAATTTGCCCTCGCGTCCCGCTCGGGCAAATTAATACGACGTTGTTGGAACGCACTCAAAAAAATTTCCGGAAAGAATTAATGCTCTTATGAGATTATATGTGAAAATCGTAACGACACAAACCCTACAAAGAAGTAATGCCTAACTACACAAAATTTCCAAGAAATTTTGTTGTCTTGGTTACGGCTCGTGAACTAATTTTGTCGTACGATTTTCATGACTATTCAACTCACCCCCTTCAAGTTAACTATTCACCAATCATAATTTAGTATTTATGTCATTTGCCACCAATCAGCGTAAAATTGTGCAACAATTCCGCTAGCGGAGTTTTAATGACAATTTTTTTCTCTTCCTGTGACATTTATTTAACTTCCTGTAAAATTAATCAAATATGATATTAGAAATGTCAAATTTGACAAACAATTTATTTTACGTCAACAGATTTTTATTTTCAAAGAGGACGTGATAAAATTGATTAATTACTAAGAAATGTCAATTTTGTTCGTTGAATAGTCCTTCAAATGCCGCTTGCAGCCGACGAATTGCATGAATTTTTGTCAAAGTGTATATTCGTGTTTATTGCTTCAAAATTGGTCTCGTGCTATCGCACTCGACCAATTTATATCGAAGCAATAAACACTCATACACTTTGACAAAAATTTTCGGCAATTCGTCGACCGCTCGCGGTATTGTATATGAAAATCCATCCGTAACCTTCACATATTATGTACATACCCAGACTTGAATTTTCACCCAGTCGTTTCGTAAATCCTCGCTTTATTCGGTCAATTATAACTAAAATGGTCTTACAATTTTATATAACGGCCATACGAAGATGCTGCATGGCTGCAATATATTTATTTTCAACAAAACGTGATTGAAATAGAGAAATATATAATTTTCTGGAAACTATTGAATCGTAAAAGAAAGAAGACGTCTACTTAGCAACATGACGGGGCAGACCCAGAGAATATGGAAAATATGAATTCGAAACAAGTGAAATAATTTCAGCTAATGATGATGATGATGTTGATTAATATGGTGTTATAATTTTATATAGCAGCAACATAAATATGTTTCATGGAATTCGCTGCAATATATCTAATAAAGAAACAAACGGTAAAAGGATCGCCCAACGAGCAAATGCTAGACTCTCATGCGGTCGGCCCGGGTTCGATTCCCGGCGACTATAGAAGGATTTTAAAAATCGTACACTCTCCGGCTACCACGCTAACACATGTGATAGTCGTTAACTCCTAACAAGGAAACTTCCTCCATTTCGACGGGCAAGGCTAACTACCTCTCCGACTTACGAGCTCATAATCACAACTTTGTGGAACTAAATAGGCCAATGGCCTAATATAAGAAAAAAAACCTAATTGAAATGGAAAGGTAATGTATGATTGTCTAGAAGCCGTAGAAGTATAGTTTACTTGAGTAAAGTACATAACAATTCCACTGCTAAAGCGAAGTATTCTTCCTCCTCCTTTAATTATAGACCAGTGGCCTGTTTCTAACCACAAAGTGGTTCTAAAGAGATGTAAACATTAGAATTAGAACAGTTTATTATCAAGATTAAATGCTGCAATAATTTTTTAAAGATTCTCTCCTATCAGTAATCACAACTCACTGCCGCCATCTTGAATATTTTTAGAATTTGAGAAAATAAGAATGTGTTTGCTAATGTTTAATTGGTATTGTTATTAACTAAATTAGTTAGTCTTATAGTTCTTAAAAAGCTGATCCATTTGTTAACGGAAATTTGACCTGAATGCGCGAAGTACGTTCCTGGAGTAATCTGAGAATGTACAAGGATGCTGTAATGTACCAATTTTCCGAAGGTCTGCAGCCGCCGAGATGGAAAACCTGATAATTTTATTTCCAGTTATTATTAATTAAAGTGCTAGTGATATGTACCTACCCGTATAACGTAGCTTACAGTGGTGTGTAGAAGAAGGGTTTGCACGAGGCTGAGCGTAAAGTATAATCTAAAATTCGGTGTTTGATATTGATCTTTACTAATAGTTTAAAGAAAGTGTCGGGTGAATGGGAATAGCTGAAAATTTCAAGACATCCATCTCGGCGGTATAAATGCATCCATAGATGACAATAAAAGTGCTTGAAAATCACGTCTTCCAAATTAATATTTTATATAATACTTCTTAATCGTCGGTATCTGAAGAGGATAATCCACAGTCTTCCAGGGCAAACTTCCCTCATGGGTGCTTAGTTACTCACAATGAAAGCATTCCAATTCGTTCGGCTAGGACCTAATTAGTCAGTAAATTCACCTTGCATGCAGTGAGCTTCCTTAAAATCCCAAAATGTCGCGTTTTGGTAGTTTTAAAATCCCCCCGGTAAGTGCGGCGATGAACGTCGCCTGGCAGACCATCCGCCAGCAAATGCCCGACAAGAACCAGCCCCATCCGCCCGGCGAAAGGGTTCGTTTTGCTCACGTCAACCACACGGGGCCCCCTGAACACCATGAGCTTAGCAACATGACCACGGACCAGTGGTCCCCCATCGAGAAATCGCAGGCAGAAGACACGTTTAACCAAGGTTACCAAACCGGAGACGGTCCTCCCACCAAGCAGCAGTCTTTCTCGTCCCTAGATGTATCCGAGGACGACTTCGTGGAGGGCAAGAGCGAGGTGAAGATCAACGAGTACCAGGCAGCCTGGAACGTGACCAACGCTATCCAGGTAACGATGAAAGCATGCCAGATGTTTAAACGAGCCTTTATCAAGTTTTTTATCAGGAGAAGTTTGTTTATAGATGGCATAATTGGCCACTGTCTAATATCTCAACATTCAGAGAATATGAAAACACTTTAGATGTTTGAACAGTTCTTTTCTTCAAGTAATTAATATATAGATACACTAATTCAAATATCTTACAGCAAACCAATGTTCCAATATACCAACATTCAAAGAATATAGAAGTATTTCAGACGCAGCTGCTGTAGAAAAGATCTATTCAAACATCTAAAATGCTTGCATGCTCTCTGAAATGCTTAAATGGTCCCTTTTTACAAGACAATGTAAAAGGTCCATTCAAACATCTCAGAAAACATGAAGGCATTTATCAAGTGTCAGCGGAATTTAACGCAATTTTCTTTTATTCTAGGGCATGTTTATAGTCTCACTGCCGTTCGCCGTCCTAAGGGGTGGTTATTGGGCTATTTTTGCCATGGTGGGGGTTGCCTACATCTGCTGCTATACCGGGAAAATTTTAGTGGAATGTTTATACGAGTTCGACGTGCAGACTGGGAAGCAAGTGAGGGTACGGGACTCGTACGTGTCCATCGCGAAGGAATGCTTCGGGAAAAAGTATGGGGCCAAGCTAGTGAACGCAGCCCAAATCATCGAGCTCCTGATGACTTGCATACTATACGTGGTTGTCTGTGGAGACCTTATGATCGGCTCCTTCCCCGACGGGGCCATCGACACGAGATCTTGGATGATGCTCATCGGGATTATACTCATCCCTTTAGGTAGGCCGCGATAGCGTTTTATCTCCCGTTTTATGGGCGGATTAGGTAACTGCACGTAAAATGTGGAGACGTGAAGTAAGTTGAAAGGGTCCCACTCCGATATCGGATGGGGTTGCACTACGGAGAGATCCTATAAACTGTTAAAAATCTTACCGTACAATTTAACTAGTTTTTGTCGTCATATCATAGATAGACTATTGGTTTGGTCTGAACTTACCTGCTTTTAATATGGTATACAAGTAATGTCCAGTTGGATTTCTCCATTGTTATGAGTGCTAAAAAAAGCTTTTATATAGAAACGTTCTACCATTTTATTTTAGAAATATTTTAAGGGTACGAAAAAAAATTCCGGTTAAACTGAAAGTTTGTTTTTTAATGTCTTTATGGCACATCCTGTATTTTTTAAAATTAATTTGAGTGTTTAGGAGATTATCTTTAAAAAATCTTAACAGGCTATAGACCGGAAGGTTAATAATTCACTAACAATTGGCGGGGAAAGTTGTGTAGCCAATAGCACTTTGAGTTGGATACAATCTTAATAGGCTATAAAAAAATGGCGACCGCCAATTTATGTTGATTTTAAATTTTACCTTAGTTTGAATGAATACTTGCCTTATTAAAGTATGTGGATTATTTCTGAAATGCACCAACACAATATCTTCATTAGCAAATTCCCTATTTCTATTTTGCCTACGTTTACGATTTTCTAGATTTATAGAAAAACTTCCCTAAGTTCGAAATTACATTACCAGTTAAGCAAATGTACGATGATGCGGCTGTCCGTTATTTGGATAACAATTTCGATACATTTCAGCCGCTCGTTGAGAATTTTTCTGATACTCGGATATTCACGTGTTCTTGATCGGAAAAACAATTTATTTGTTACAGATCTGTCCAACGCCATCGTATTTTGACAGATAGTGAGCATTTGTTTGTTTGTTAGTCTGTCATTTTTCATGGTCGTATGCGATCGGTTTCACAATTAGTAAAACTGTTTCTGTGAACATAGAATACTTTTAATATTAATATCTCTTTAATCGTTAATTTTAGGTTTATAGTTGGTTAATAATTGTTTAAAAATAATATCCTAAACTATCAAATTAATTTATAAAATACAGGGTGTTCTATAAGAAAAACCGAAAATAATCAAACTTCCGGTTTAACCGAAAGTCGGCTATTTTTGTTCGTACTCTTAAAATATTTGTCGCGTAAAATGGTATAACTTTTCTATATAAAAGTTTTTTCTATCTCTCATAACAATGAAGAAATTCAATTGTCCCTAAATTTACAATCAACATATATAAGTTGCTTATTATTTGCAAAAAGTGAACAATATGTTAAATACAGTGCGTTCGTAAAGTAGTGGATAAATTCGTTATAAATTTAAGGAATAACTTTTGGAAAAACGTTGGGACCAGTCGATTTTTATTTGCTAATTTTTTTCAAATAAAATGCATACATACAGGGTGACCCGCGTAGAAGGTATGTTTTTTTAAAATCGCAACCCACTTTTGCGTATTGGCCACATCACCAAAAAATATGAAAAAACAATTTTAAAATTGCAAAATAATAAATTTAATTATAGCAAATATGATTTTACATTTTTATCAATGACAGCAATCGGTCGTCTTGGCTATTGTCAGGCAGACAACGGTGCACAATTTGAACATTCAATTTAGTTGTTTTTGAAGTTATCATTGCAATTAAATTTAGTATTTTGCAATTTTAATTTGTTTTCTTAATTTTTGGTCATGTGATCTATGCTCAAAAATTAGCTTAGAGTAAGTAAAAAAATGTATTCTTTCAAATTCCGTAGTAAAAAAGAGGGTTGCCATTTAAAAAAGCATCGATGACGTTATACCTCCTACGCGGGTCACCCTGTATGTATAGATTTTATTTAAATAATTAAAATTGTAGTGACTATTCAACTCACCCCCTTCAACTTAACTATTCACCAATCATAATTTAGTATTTATGTAATTTGCCACCAATCAGCGTGAAATTGTGCAACAATTCCGCTAGCGAAGTTTTAATGAAAATCGTACGACACTCATTAATGACCAATAGAAAAATTAGTTCACGAACCATAACCAAGACAACAACAAAATTTCTTGGAAATTTTTTGTAGGTAGACATTACTTCTTTTTAGGGTTTGTGTCGTTACGATTTTCTTACCGAATCTGCATTCGAGCATTAATTCATATCCGGAAATTATTTTTCGTGCATTCCAACAACGTTCTAATTTGCCCTCGCGTCCCGCTCGGGCAAATTAATACGACGTTGTTGGAACGCACTTAAAAAATTTCCGGAAAGAATTAATGCTCTTATGAGATTATATGTGACAATTTTTTTCTCTTCCTGTGACATTTATTTAACTTCCTGCAAAATTAATCAAATATGATATTAGAAATGTCAAATTTGACAAACAATTTATTTCACGTCAACAGATTTTTATTTTCAAAGAGGACGTGATAAAATTGATTAATTACTAAGAAATGTCAATTTTGTTAGTTGAATAGTCCTTCAAATGCCGCTTGCAGCCGACGAATTGCATGAATTTTTGTCAAAGTGTTTATTCGTGTTTATTGCTTCAATTTATATGGAAGCAATAAACACTCATACACTTTGACAATAATTTTCGGCAATTCGTCGACCGCTCGCGGTATTGTATATGAC